>SCDZ01000399.1:0-77892 GCA_004143845.1 Drosophila lacertosa | reverse complement strand
GCTAGCCGGAGCGCCCGATTGCGGGCTGAATGAACAGCAGCAAAGGTCACTAAGGGGTTCCTGGTATTCCCCGTATGCCTTATTAATAAAAAAAAAAAAAAAAAAAAAAAAAAAAAAAAAAAAAAAACTTATTATCTAGCAGATAGATTGTAAATAAAAATATGATAAAAAAATATAAAAAAAAAATATTGCATAGGCACTCAAATAACGCAAATTGGCAGACACAGAGTAACGGCGACGAAGGCGAAACCCAAAGAAAACTGTTAAAGTTAAAAATGTAGAAACTGTGTCTTGGATATGGTTATAGTGCAAAACAAAATAAAAAACAGCAAATGAAAGTTAGAAAACCTTATGGCAATGCTTCTAAATAGTTGACTAGTAAACATCACTTAAAGTAAAAAAAAAATTCGAAAGAAGAGAAAATAAGAAAGTAGAACAAAAAAAAGTAGTAACTAGGATATTTAAGATGCTATTTAGAATGCATGGTTTCAACGCTTAATAAAGAAAGAAGAGAAAAAAAAGTAACGAGGATACAAACTTGTTTCCCATATTACTGGTTTGTAAAATAAACGATATAATAAATCCTTATACAAACGGTTAGCACACAACAGCTGCCAGAACACATGGAGAATCATAAGAAGACAACTGCTTCAAATGTGAGCCCAATGATAGGCAACAGGAATTTGATTGAACAGGTATTGATGATGAACGCAATCTCAAAATACCCAAAATAAGCGACAGGATCAAGAAGATGGCCTTGGAGCTCATCCGATCAGCCTAGCCAGACGCCTAACATCGTACAACTGTCAGAAGAAGACTTAAACGACAACACCCTCAAGACCTGCCAGAACAGGAGTTGACCTCTTGAACCCCTAAGTTTTAAAAAACCAAAACATATCTGATTAACACACAATAGACCAACTTCGATTTTTAAAATCAGTTCACTAAATTAAGTTGCCATTAAGGTAGCAGAAAACCTGTTTAAATAAATATACAAAATTTAAAAAAAAAAAAAAAATCAGTTCGATGTATTTGTTTTGCCTAATTACTGAATTATTTTTTCTTATTATTTCTTATTTGTTTAAGCTACCCCGTTAGGTAACAAACAATTTATAAATTATTCTAATAAAAAAAAAATAAAAAAAAAAAATAAATAAGAGCACATGGAGAATCATAAGAAAACAACTGCTCGATAAAAATGAACAAAAATTAGATGTAAAATTAAGAAAGAGGACAAGCTGTGATAAAAATAGTATCAAATAGAAAATTGCTTTTGGCCAAGTTATTGGAGTTTAAAATACCAATATAGATGATAAGTAAAAAGAAAGGCTTTGTCAATAAATACAATTTAATATAATTACGTTCTTGATTTCCAAATGCTAAAGCAAACATTAAAGGTCTATATAATATGTATTCTTATTGTTTAAAATGATTTAAACTTAAGCAATTAGGTTAATAAAAGGGTAACAATTTATCTAGCTAGCCGATTAAACACGTGGTCATATTATGATTATGGGAAAGGGCATCTTTTAGCCCAATTTAGAGTCGGGCTGCACTTTATGGCTATTAAAAGTTTGTTGGATCATTTTGAGTACACAATCATGGCAATGCAATCAAAAAGTGTGCCAGTCAAGTGGGCGCCATATATCACACTTAAGATTATGGCCAGGCAGTCGCAGAGCCAACTGAACTTGAGGCTGGCTGTCCAAAGAAATGCGTCATAAACACTTCAATATAATTGTGGCAATTACAAAGAATACTAGTATAGGCCAACACACACACACAGACACACACACAGACACACAAAGATTGGTCTGGTCCTTTGGCATTTTGTCTGTCTTGTGCGACGTCTGGCACTCCACTTAATTAAACTCCAAATTGTTGATATTGTGATATTTATGCGCTGAGCTTTGGCCACGGCTATTTACCTGGTGCTACCTCTGAAAACTACACTCAACGAATTTACATGTTTCATTTCATAAGCGAGTATTAAACGTTTTTTAACTGATTATAAACTTTAGTTAGATTATTAAGTTTTTATTTTAATTTTTTACAATTTGTGCTTGCTTACTTTGTTTTTCTCAGTGTACTTATCTACCACGACTTTCCATCTATTCCACGTATTTAGGCACTGAGCGTCTTTGGCTGTTTCGACTGTTTTGTGTGCTTTTGTTAACGTTTCCGTTTCCGTTTTCATTTTCGTTGCAGGTGCCATAAAAGTTTGCTAGCTTTTCACAATTTGCGCGCAGCGCTTTCGCTGCTCCTGTTGGCCATTAATAGTCTGGAGCTGGCCAGAAGTCTGCTACCCCAGCGCAATGTAGAGCTGTTGGGCCAGCTCTTCGACTCCACGCCCAAGGAACTGAATGTTTTGATAATCATCGGTGCTGGCGCCGTGTGGAATGCCCTGGCCGCCATACTGTTGACAATTATGCTAATGTCCTATCATCGTCTGCTCGAGCGCAAAAAGGCGACAGGTGCGTACAGTTCTCTCTCTCTCTCTCTCTCTGGGTGTCCATACACTGATAATTTGCTGGCAGGTAAATTAATCAAATGCTGTTTCATTTTGTAGTCTTTTTGTACGGCAGCGTAACAGTTGAAATGTTGATTTTTCTCCTCCGCATCGATGAACTGGCCGAAGTGGCCTACCACGAGGATATCTATGAGCTCGAGACCGTTTTGCTCAGCGTGACAGTAATTTGCCAGTTGACATTGGCCGCCATCGATGGATATACCATATATAAAGAGGTGAGTGACAAGTTTATCTGTTATCAACTTCAATGTAGATAAAAATGATAATGATAATATTTCCTTTATTAAATTAGAAATTTACCAAATAATAATATTTTATAACCTTTCTAGTTAGTATAATTGCAGCAATATTTAGAGTTTGTTTTTCCATTGTGAAATATATAATATTCGGATAATGATAATATTTCCTTTATTAAATTAGAAATTTACCAAATAATAATCTTTTATAACCTTTCTAGTTAGTATAATTGCAGCAATATTTAGAGTTTGGTTTTCCATTGTGAAATATAAAATATTCGGATTCAAAATCCCTTTATCGAATTAACATGTATACATATAATATGCTCGAGAAACAGTTAAATATTTAAACAGGATAAGTAGGAAGGCAAGCAACTTGTCGTTGTGTCCTCTCATGCTTGACATTATTTCCGCTTGAGACCGGAAATCCAAAGTTGCCACATAGGACGCACAGAGCACACAGAACATGCCACACAGATGCACAGATATCCAGCAATAGCAGGCCAAGAACAACAACAACAGCAATAACAAGAGCAGCAACTAAAATATTTAGTAGATGAGGTAGGGACTGCATGACTAGGGGATATCCTGTAAAACACAACGACGTCTTTGTCTCTTTGGTATATGTTCAGGTCCCAAGTAAAACATTCAAAGATGATTTTCTTTTGATACTTTAATCTGGTAATCTTGGCTTTATAGACTCTGATATCGAGGCATTTATTCAAAAGGACAATCTGTCTGACGATCAGATTACTCTTACCAATCCTGCTTCTATAACAGGCCAAAAACAATAATATTAAACAACAGCATTTAAAAAAAAGGAGGATATTAAGATAGTGAGTGTCTTTTTGTCTTCAGTTAGATCACGTTGTGAAATCCATTCGGGAATAGCTTATTTATGAATATTTATATAGTTTTATTTATATAGTCAATTTGGTATCGGGGACAAACTTTGCCAAATCAGCCTCTATACCCCATTGCACTTCCACCTTCAATGGTTACAGGGTATAATAGCAACAAACAAACCCGAGAAGAGACGCCGAGCAATAAGCGCCCCAAAGTAGCAAAGCAAATAAAAACATTAAAGTTACAGTGGGCGATTTTCCCGCTTACCTTCTTGGCTATGCAAAGAAAGTGGGCTTCCTGCTAAAATGGACGCGAAAGGGGGCGGGCCTGGGCGGGACGGAGACTTCATATAAAACTTGCAGCTTACGGCTGTTTATACATTTGCCAGTCCCGCTGCTGGTGGCGCTTTGGGCCATAAACGAGCCGGCGCCGGGCTCCAAAGTTGCACCTTAACTTGTGCTCCTCATTGTTATGCAGCCAAATGCACTAATGCTGTTGCATACTTTAAGGCGCAGGCGAATATGAGAGTAGCCCACAATAGCACTTTGCCAGTGTGTGTATGTGAGCCTGTATGTGTGTGTTCCACAAGTTTCTGGGAAATTGTTCATTGCAAATATTGATCAAGGAGACCTCCGGATATAAGTGAAAATGCTTTTTTTTAAAAATATTACAACAAAGAGTTTTGAGTATTTACCTATTTATTTATTTTTTTTATTCTGTGGAAAAGATCTAATTATTCTGTTATTATATGTAACTTAAATTAAACTTATAGGCTTGACTAAGTTATGCTATTGATTATTTAGAGATTTGTGATTTGATTTCATTTTAATTGATTGTGTAAATTAAAAACGAAAAATAATTTATATTAAAATATAAATATAAAGTCGACTTATTTAAATTTGACAGACAAACATATTTTTGTTTCCGTTTTGTGTACAACAAACTTTCCACTTTATTTAAATTGTGCTAAGTTTTTAGAAAGCATTGTCTTTATTAATCACATTTAAGGAAATTAAACTTTTTTTTTACTTATATAAATAAACATTTTTTATATATATATATTTTAGCAATTTTGATTGCTAAAAACTCGAATTCATTTTTAGTAAAAGGAAACGTGGAAAACGAAAAAGAAAAAAGTGGAAAAAATACACCACATAGTTTCTTCATAAAAGCCATTCCAACTCCATGCTTATACCATTTTTGTACCGTTAAGTCTTCTGTTAAAGGAAGTTCAAATAACTCCCTTACCCATTTTTGGCATGTAAAAGCGATACTTTAAATATTTGGGTCCCTTTTTTTTATTGATTATTTTGTGCTTGATTTATGTAAAGGCACGTTTCGCATGCCTTTGCTCACGTGCGGGCTTCTCAACTTACACTTTAACATATTCATACACATGGCGTATGAGTAATATTCGAAAATCAAATCAATGTTGGCTGAGAGGCTAAAAAGCCAATTGAAAGGCAGCCAAGCTGTGGCTTCCACAGCTCCGACTACATTTGCTTTGAGTACATTTTCGTAAGTGCTGCCTTGTGCGAGAGTTGTTTTTTTTTTTTTGTTTTGGGACCAAATGCAGCCTTTGGAAACACGTTGCATGAACGATGGGTACCAAAAGAAGAAAGAAAACGGAAAAGGTAGCAGCCCTTGGCAAACAATTGAGCACTGGACATTTGTCAACATTTGCCCCATCTGACAAAATGGCGCTTCACGTGCGCTCCGCTTATCTGCGGCATCCTCAAGGGCCACGGGAAGATCCAACCTAATTTGGGCTTCGCCGCGATGCACTGCATAATTTTAATAAAGGAAGTTTGCTGCGGGATCTGCTTGTAAAATGGTAGCTTGGCAAATAATGCTATGCAACGCTGAGCACAAACCCGAAAATACAAACAACATGAAGGGTGCTTTATCAAAGTGAAGTATGATCGACTCGAAGATACGCTGTAGAAGTTGGCAGACTTGCAATTGCTTATACATTATTATAAGAAAGTTTCTTTTATTTATATTTTATTTATATTTTAATTTTGAATAGTATTTGCTAATTGTATAGGGAATACCCTGTGCTTACGACTACCCGTTACCCTAATGGGCTTAAGGGCAAAACACAAGGCGGATGCTGATTTTGGTGTTGTTGTTTGTGGCTGTTGCAGTTGCCGCTGAAAAACGGATGTTGGCAGAGAAATGCAAGAGGATGAGGCAAGTTAGGCTTGGGGCAGGTTTCGTTTGCAGTTTGCAGTTTGCATTTGCATTTTGGGGGCAGAGCGAACGCGTTAAATTAGCTGAGCAAATAGCTGTGGAGGCGAAAGTGAGGCGACGTTGACAATGCAGCAGGTTTATTTAATTTAACTGGGTCTTAGTGAGTGTGGCAATGTGCGGAGATTTTAATATGTTTACATTTTAATTGAGGTTAAGCGCAGATTTGCTGCTCTCATGGCAAATATTTTATTTATGTCAGTTTACCAAAGCGTTTGCATACTTCAAGGCGTTTGCGTGCTTGACCGCACGCCGAGTGCCACAAAAACGCTTAAGTGCAACAAATGCCACAACAGCAACTGCCAACTGCTGGCTAAGCTGCAGCAACCTGCAGCAACGACGGCAGCGGCGACTCAACTCAACAAAAGCCTGGCAAAAGAAAAGCCAAAAGAATGCCCCCAGACCAAGTGCCATTGTTAAGGCGTTGAGCAGCATACAAAACGTGTTGCATTGCAAGAGCAACAACAACAACAACAGCAACAACAACTCAACAAAAAAGTAAAAGTAAAAGAAATCAAGTCAAAACGCATCTAAATGTTGACAGACTAAGAAATACTCTGAACTGAATAAATGCTTTTAAAAACAACCAAACATATTTATAATTACTATTTTAATTATAGTAACAATAATAATTCTAAATATAATTACAAAACCAATCAGAACTATAATCACAATTATAATTACATCAATAATTAAATTTATAAATATAATTACAATTACAATTATCATTAGAATTATAATTACAATTACAATAACAGTTAGATTTACGACAACAGCTACAATTACAATCGTAACTACTTTCATAATTACAATAATATTTAAAATTTACGTTTCAATGACAATAACTAGTTTTTAGGTATTTAATAAATTACTATTTAATACACATAAATATTATAATAATTAATAAATATTAAATAAATATTATCATACCTAATCTAGTTTTAAGGTATTTAACTAATTACTATTCTTAAAGTTTTTAAGTATTTTAAATATTCATAAATGATTGATCGATTTAAACAATTCCATAATTACTTGATAACTTAACTGATTCCATAAGAAGATAAGCAAATAAGTTGCTGAAGTACTTCAAATACCCAATTTTTACGGCATATTATACCCTGTTTGGCCATGTCAATGGGTATTTCAGTACAAGTGGCAGTAACACATGCGAACAAGTCTACAAAATGTCATCTTGTCTTTTTGCGGCATGCAGCGCCAGGCAACTGGCGGCAACAGGGCGAGTTTCGTTGGCAGGACCCAAAAACAGTTGCTAAGTTGCTTTTGAGTTATGGTCCAGTTTTGGTTGGCCTTTGTTTACATCGGGAACGGGTGGGCTGGTTATGTGAGCTGTCGCTTCAAGTGCAGCACTTCATTCAAAGCAAACTTCCATTCAGCTTAATCTGAAAATGCTGAGATTTAAATATATATATATTTTTCGTTGCAGCGCTATCGCGAGGACTACCTGGACGACTATGACCGCATTGGCTATAAGCATTCACTGGCCACGTTCTATTCGAAGTCCTGTTTCTGGTGGCTCACTTCGCTGCTGTGGCTGGGCTATAAGGAACCACTCGAGCTCGAAGATTTGGGTCAGATGCGCTTGGAGGATAGCGCCAGAGCTTATTACGATCATTTTTTGTATATTTATACAGAGAAAGCGGTGAGTTAAGCTTTTAAAAAGAAGCTATTTAAAAGTATTTAATAAATAAAACATGTAGCTTATAACTTTATATAGTACATAACTTTATTCTTACCATTCTCAAAAAAAATATATATGAATTAAATAACTTATAAAGAAGATTCATTTACTGTATTATATATTTAACTTTTTATCTTCAGTCATAGTTACATATATGCATGTATATAAAAGCGCATTAAATGGCAACCGTGCTCATTGAGCCTCATTTAATTAAAAATTACACATTAAAAAATGAAAATATGTATAAATAAATAATTAAATGCCGCTGGCCAAAAGCCGGTTACCAATTGAGACTTCTTTCCGGCTTCTCTCGGGCTCTGTTGAATTTACATTAAGAAAATATTGTATTTTATTTGCAAAAACGCACAACAAGTAAATTGCTTAATTATTTATTTAAATGCGATGTCGCCGTTGGCCAAAGACAATAAATTATCAATGCAAATAAAAAAATTAAATATATATATGTATGTTTGTATGTATGTATATAGACAGACGATGCGGCCATTTACTTGATAACAAAGTGAAAGTGTGTCCATTGTCAATTTGCTTGCTATACTTTAAAACCTATAGTCATTAAGAACAAGCAAACGGAGTTTACACATGGCGTATACTTAACCACATTATAACATTAAGTATACGACTTGTGAAAGTAAGTTTTTAACTTTTAATTATATTTATATTATATTTTAAATATTCTTTACACCAAGTGTATTTCTTGACAACAGGGTATTTTCTTAGTCGTCATTTAGTTTTTTATAAGTATTTTCTTACTTGGTTTTATTTTTAAATGTTAATTTATATGCCGCAATTTTTGTGCGCAATTTTAATGACAAAAAGTGCAACTGGCTGTGTAAATTATTATAGAATACCAGCCAGCCAGTCAAAGAAGCCAACGGATATATTAAACGTCTGGCATTAATGTGCTTATTAATTACTCTTTACACCAACCACATGACGTATACGCAACGTGTAACGTGAATTGTAGAATTGTATGCATAAAGGCAAATCATCTGATAAGTTGTATAATAAAAGTTAATATTCTAAGTTTAAAGACATTTAATAATAAGTTTTTAGTATGCTTGGCGGAGTTCATAAAGTGAGGCCCGTTTAAAGACTGGAAACTTTAAAATGGAATTTTTAGGCATGACAATATAAACTTAATAATTTCATATTGAAATCTTTGATTTATATGTTTTTATATATATTTTTTTTATTATTATTGTAAGTATTAATTTAATTAAACTTTGTTAATCTGTCTAAGTAACCAATTAAATTTGAGTAGCCAATTATTTAGCCTTACCTCTATAATTTTATACTTTTGCTTTGATCGCAAACTAATCATTCGCTTTAAATGTAACCACATCAATATTTAATTTATACTCTTCGCTCTTTTGTTTTTGCAGAAAAAATCGAACTCGTCGCCATCGTTGTGGTATTGTTATATAAAGAACAGTTGGCGCATGTTTGCATTGGGCGGCATTTTGAAGTTGGCCGGTGATTTATTTGCATTGATTGGTCCACTTGCCATACAGCAAATAGTGCAGTATATCGAAGGACTCTATGCGGCGGCACAGGAACAGGTCCAGGCTGTAGCCCGGGCACAGTCAGCTGCAGCAAATAGATCAATACTATCGGGAGTTGGGTATACGAGCAGTCAAATGTTGGGCCCTAATGCGGCCACAGATGGTGCCGCTGATGTTTACCATGATGATGATGATGGTGATGTTGGTATTGGCATTGGTGATGTGAGAATTTACTATGCCAGATGGTCGGATTTACTAACAAATGGCTGGAGCATTGCTTGGCTGGTCCTGTTGGCTGCATTGGCACAGGCCGCCCTGTCGCAGGCCTCCACGCATGTGCTCAACATGACGGGCATCAGGATTAAAACATCGCTACAGGGTCTAATTTATCGCAAAAGTTTGCTTCTAAATGCCAGCAGCGGTTGCGGCAACAACAATGCCCCCAATCCTGTTGATGATGATGCGAATCCTGCCGCTGCCGTGCAGCAAAATGGCAACATAAGGTTGACTACAAATGATAAGCCGCCTGCAGAGGTGGACTCCACACAACAACAACAACAACAACAACAACAACAACAACAAAAACAAACAGAGCGTTCAGGCGGTGAGTGTTTGGCTTTACTAGTAACTATATCCCCTCCCCCTCCCCCCTCTTACCTTTCCCCAAATGTGTTTGACAGAGGTAAATGTGCGTTTGGTGTTAATTGAAAGTTTTACGGCTGAAGTGTTTGCTGCCAGCGACCTGGCCAAATGTCCACGTGTAATTGGCTTAAATGGGCGTGGCCATTGTTGGCCATTGGCCACGTGGCTGCCTATTTGTTTTTACTTGCGATTAGAGCCGTGCAAAGACAAATTGCTTTTCCACCCGATCAAATTATTGCCGCTACACTTTTTATGACAATCATCAAATGGGACTTTACGTGCAAATCTCTGTAGTTAATTTGGCTGATTGATTTCTAAGCGGCTGATCATTAAAGTTTGATCAAGTTCTCTATTTCGTTTGGGTGCATTAAAGTTCAAAGTTTCAACATAAAGGCAAATAAATTGTAGGTTTTAACTAATTCAACACAAAAATATAAATAACTCTTTAGGTGTTTTTCTGGCAAAAAATATTTTAAAAATTTATTTTTAATTTATTTAGCTGCATTTTATATTTATAAAGTAATTCGTTTTAATAGATGTCTTAAGCTTTGTAAATGGGTTATTTGGACACACATATACATATATTTTTTTTGTTTTTTATACTTTGCTTTTATTTATGGAATCTTCTCTTTATTATGAGACTAAAAATAGGTTTACAAATCTTTTAACTAAAAATTTACGAACAGTGCATTAGGTCTATGTTTATATATATATATGTTCATTTATTTAGGCTTCTAAGCACTTGAAATAAAACTCAAAACCAGTTTATAAAGAATGTATATTTAATCACATTTTAATTTTATAACTTTTTAATCAAACTAACTTGAAAATAAAAGATTTTCTTGTGAAAAATTGGAGTTCTATACTTCTTTATTATTAAAATTAAAAACGAAATAAAAGTAATGACTTTAAACTCTAATTGTAAATTTGAGAAGCTATCAAATTAAATTTTCATAAAGAATTACAACATAATAATAATAATTAAATAAAATACTATATGTTTAAATATATATTTGAAGGTATTAGAAAACATAAATGAATTTTTGTCTCTTACATAAACCTATACATAAAAATATATATTTAAAAAACATGACATATATTGGAATATACTATTAAACTAATTAAATGTGAATAAATGTTGTGCAAATATTTATAAAATTTAGATATTTATGGTCTTTAATAATGTGTTAAATATAAAGTAATGTTCTGATTGCGCCTTATGTCGAAAATATCTTAAAATGACAATAATTGACAGGCAATTCTTTAAAATAACACAACTTGTGTCAATCAGAAGATTTGCAGTTAAATTTTTGATTTTAAATAAGTGAAAGCTAACAGAAAACCTAACTAGTATTTAATGCAAATTTCATCCGCCCAAAATTTACAATTGGTTCAAGGAAAAACATTTATTTGAAATTGGGCCCGAAACTAGCATTGAGTATTAACTGTTATTTATTTGCTACTCTTCACACAGGACTCAGCGACATTGGCGCCATCACGAATCACATGACAGAGGACACTCTCAATATCCTGCAATTCTTTATGATCGCTCACTATGCCTGGGCGATACCCTTCAAGGTTCGTAACGAAATCCGTTTAATTTACGAGCATCCTGTGTGCCATTTTTTGCTTTCTATGCTTTATTCTAGCTTATTTATAACATTAGCAATCTTTGTTGTTGTAGATTTATTTGATGTAATTGGCCTATAAATTGCACTTCCTTCAATTTGTGTTTTATTTGTGCAAATTTCTTACAAATTGCATGCAAAAATTTTATTTGCCTTTCAAATGTCTTTGCTCAAATATTTAGTTTAAGCCTAGACATTTTTATATAATTGAACAAACTTGTTAATGATTTAAACAAACACAAATACGTGTAGACCTGTATATATACATACATATGAACAAGCATAATTAATGCGCATTAAATGCGTGTGTGTGGGTATAATTAGCTATAAGGCTGTATTTACTGTAGTCCTGGCCATTTTGCTCCAGTTACATTCGGCACGAACCCGTGTCTCCAAATGAATTGATTTGTAAATGTTGCTACGCGTACCTGGTTCAGGCTTAGGATTTGTGGTTGTTTTGGGTGGTGCGGTGGTTTTGGACTGTCCTGGCAACAGCTGCATTATAATTTACTCGTTTGTATGCAGTCCGAATCGGATTTGCCGACCATCCTGGCCTCATGTTTATTGTGTAAAAAAATTAATTAACATTTAAGTTCGGGTTAGTCGAGGCTCGATAGTAATTTATCTTTTATACGTACAGCAAATGCTGCAAGGATTAGTTAAATTCACCAGGCGAAAACCCGTATTTATATTATTGTACATTTGTGTACATTAAAGTCGTAGTTCATAAAAGGCGCCTATACAATTTCAACTCCTGTTTAATTCTGCAGTTAAATGTAACTTAAACAAATAATTGATACAATGTTAATTTCAAAACAAATTGAGGAAAATCTTACATGTCTTTTCTGGATTCACAGTGTACTATTCTATTATTTTGTTTTGAATTGTTCACTTTCTATTGTACAATATTTGTTAACATTAATCTTGTATTTCTTGCTGCACATCGCATATTTCATACATCATCATGGGATTATGTTAATTACCCAAATAATGTACTCACAACTTAATTACCTCATGGCCAGCAGACAACACCATCATACGATATTGCAATCGGCTGCATAATTTGCATAAGCAAATAAACTGAATATACATATATACTCATATATTTATATATATGTACTTGTATTTCCTTACAGATAGCTTTGGTCATCTACTTGCTGTATCTGAAGCTGGGCATAAGTGCGGTGATTGGTGCCATTGTGTGCATTCTCATTATGACACCGTTGCAGTTCCTCATCGGCCGGGCCATGTCCATGAACGCCGAAGTGATAGCGGTAAGTAAAACAATGGAAAACCATTGGAAATGCAACGGGGGCTTTTACGCAATCAAATATGCAGTTCAATTTAATTAGAGCGAGACAATAAACTAAATTAATTTTGTTTTAACTGGACACTGGATACAATTCGTTTCGGCCCTTTCGGCCCAGTTGTGCTGGTCAGTTTTGTTTGCCATTTGGCTGGCATGATTTTGACATTGTCTGCTTGGAGCATGAATTTGTATTTGGGGTTTACTCTCTCGAACTTTTGGCCAAGCTGTTGTTGTTTTTGTTGCTCTTATTACTGTTGGCTCATTAAAAGTTTCTTGTTAACAGATTTGTGGTCAATTTAAAGTTATTGGGGTGGTGGGGGGGGGGGGGGGGGGGGGGGGGGGGCTTGTTGAGGCTTTCTTCACTTACTTATGCCCAAATGTCCGTTTAGGCTTGCACAAGCCGCAGTCTTTTAATTTGATTAGCGTTAAATTGGTCCAAAGAAATTTGTTGAATTGTTTCTATTGATATTAACAGAGTTGGGCAACAGTTGAATGTGGTTTACAAGATTTGCGGGATTCACAATAATAGTATATAAACTGATAAGATGTAAAACACACAAAGTTAACTTTCTTTTGATCATCAGTTGATAACTTTACATAAACATAAACCATATTGATTTTCCCTTTTAGCAATACACAGATGAGCGTTTAAAAAGAATCCACGATACTTTGATAGGCATTAAGATCATCAAGCTGAACGCCTGGGATGAGGTGTTCCTACGCAAGATTCAAGAGGCACGCAAAAAGGAGCTGAAGTATCTCAACAAGGATGCTTTGTACTGGACACTAATGAGTGAGTGCAAACAGAACCTATATCTATAGCATTAACTAACGCTTCCTTTTCAAATCATTTTGTAGCCTTCTTGACTCACATTTCCACGGTGCTGATCACGTTCGTGACATTGGCTGTGTATGTTTATCTGCCGCAGGATCCGCAACTGAACTTCGACGCCAGCCACCTGTTTGCGGCCCTGGCGCTGTTTCAGCAGATGACGGTTCCACTGCTAATCTTTCCCATAACAGTGCCGATTATAATTGCAGCTCGTGTCTCCACGCGGCGTTTGGAGCGTTTCCTGCACGCGCCCGAGATTCAGAAGCAGTTCGAGGGCATAAGAAACATGGCGCGCATTTTAAGCAAGAGCGACGCCTCGCTGGACATGTACGAGACACAGGAGAAGTCCAACATGACGCTGCGCACGGCCCAGGCCGAGAACAGGCTCAACGAGCAGCGTTTGGCGCTGCGCATACGGATTCCCGAGCAGCCGCCGTCGCCGGCGCCCCTCGCTCAGTCGGAGCCCATTACGCCGCTGCTGCAGAGCAACGGCGAATCGGCGGCAACAGCGGCAGAGGACAAGTCGCTGGCGTCGTTCGTACACGAAATTGGCCATCACAAGATCGTCCAGCAGCGTCGCGAGCTGCTGCGCAATACGCCCTATGTGGCGATAAGGCCGCCGAAGCTTTTGTGCGGCGGCAACGCCGACAAGCCGCTGGAGTTTTCGGTGGTGCGTGCCAGGAACACGGATAGCTGGCGTCGCGATTCACTGCTGCTGAAGATGCCCGACGACATAGCCGTGTCCATCAACGATGGACTCTTTACCTGGCAACCGCAGAGTCGCTTGCCCAACGTACAGCTGCATGTGCAGGAGATGGCCATACCCAAGGGCAAGCTGACCATCATCGTGGGCAAGAACGGCAGTGGCAAGAGCTCCCTGCTCTCAGCGCTGCTCATGGAGATGCCACTGCTGGCAGGCAATATGTTTTGGCATAAGTAAGTAGAAATTTTTAATTCGTTCTTCAATTGTACTTTATTTTTCCCCTTTTTTTATATTATTTTTTACTATATTTGAAAGTATAGTAAAGTCATATATCTAACTGCTCCTTGCTATATAGAGAAGGTTTAACTTCGAATACCGATGTGTATATACAGAGTATCGATATATATCGAAACATCGTAAGAACATTAGAGTACAAATCGAAAACTATCGCTGCGGTAAACATCGATAGACCGATGCGTCGCTTATCCATGTCGATTATTAATTTTGATATTTTTTTAGACAGTTGAAATCAAAAACAGTATATAGTTTTCGTTTTTAGTTTACATTAATTCGGTTTTTAACATTCTATTTTTTTTTAATTTTGAGCTAATTTACACTTATTTTATCTTATGGTTGTTGCCAACATTATACTCAATTTCATTTCTAAAATTGATCTCTGGTAAGAATTTGAATACATTTAGAGCAAACATATATTTAAATGCTTTTGTAGGCGAAATTTCGCATTTGGTGCAAAGGAAATGGGGAAACACGCATAATCTAGTCAGCCTCACAAGGCTGCTTCACATGTCAGCCAGCCAATAAATATGGCCACTAACTACGGCTCTTAATATACATGTGCATGCACGAGAGGTAATGGAGGAGCGGGCTATTGAAAGTAAACTGGTTGCTTTTTCGCATATAAAACGCATATTATGCCAATGCAATTGAATGGGTGCCTAAAAGTAGGCAACAAGCCTGCCGGGGAATCACCAAAAAAAGAGAAATGAGAACTTGTGAATTGAAATGTGAAATGTTGCACACACACACACACATAGAGTTGTGTGTAACTGCATGCCTTGTGGTATAAGAAAATTTATTGAGAACTCTTTTAACTTGGCAGGACGAAGGGAAGCTCGAGACGCGATGCGCTTATTGCATTTTATTTATGGCACAGTTGAAGGCCAAGAAAACTTGCATGCGCCGGGTTTCCCAATTCGCAAGCCCGCATGCAAAATAAACGAAGACATATTATAAGCCACACACATATACACACACACTTACACAAACGCACCCACATCGGGGCACACACAATTGGAAAACTTTAATTAAATGTGGCCATGTGTGAAAATGGGTTGAATACGAGTTGAGCACACGTGCGCCCGATCTCGTCCTGCCGTTCATCCGCGTGTTGACTCAAGTGTTAGCCCTAAAACGAAATTTTAAGAGAGCTTTCGGCACAAAAGTACGACCTTGAAACCAGACTGGGCCTGCGGGCGTTTGGTTGAATTGAATGCATGCTACCCAGAAGCGAAAGCTAGCTAATTAATTTGAGCGCGGCCCAAAAAATTATGCAATTAAATGCCGTTAAATGAGCAAACAAACTAAAGGCACTTAACCTGGCCAACTGGCTGCCTGCTCGGCTGCCTGCCTGCTGCTGTTTGCACACCTCAAAATGGCACATTAATAATTTAAATATTTACCCGGGGGTGTTTCCGTCTCTCTCTGCCTCTCTCTCTCTTTGCTGCTTGTTGTTGTTGTTGTTGGCCTTTTGGACACACTACAAAACGTGCGTAATCTGACGCAGCAGCAGCAAAGTGGCAAATGGGCAACATGCAACAAAGACAATAACAAAATATGTACATACATACATATATAAAACCCTAGAGCAGAGAATTGAATAAAACAAAGCATTTTATTAGCTAAGTAACTGGCTAATCCTTAATGCATATGTATGTATATATTTTTATACATAAACAATTTTAACGTAATTACAGTAGTCTTGTTTTACCAAGATTTAACAAAGTACCAGAGGCACGGGATTGTCATAAAGTACATAATATAATATTAGTAATAATATCTAATATTACATACAGCTGTGCGAAATTAATTAGTGGTACTGCTACATTACTGCTTTTATGACCCTTCCAGACTTTCAAATTAAACAATTAAACATGCATTATAAACACGAAAAAGCCGTGTTACATTTACTCTCTTCATCTACCTTCTTGTTATTAATGTTTTTACACAAATACACATTAAAATTGCTGTGCATAAAAATAGTAGTATATACTTAAAGGTATAAAGTACATAGATGTAATAGATATATTTCAATAAATAAAAGATAATAATGTAGAGTAAACAATTTTAACATCAGTCTAATTGTATCTCATAAAATATGACAACCTCTTTATTGAATATTCAGTTATGTATTAAAATCTCTGTTGTTTTCTTAAACATTATATTCAAACCATTATGATATATGATAAAGCTTCAAAGCACTTTATAATTTCATATAAAAGACTCAAAATCTTATTGTCTATAAGGATATTTAATATAACTTCTCAAAAGCAACTGCTTTTAATATTACTTTTCGATCAAAATCTGGTTAATAAAAAACTCTTAGTCGGACATAATTTTAAATTACCAAAGTATTATTTCATAAGTTATAAATTATCAACCATAATTGCAATATTTAACTGTCTTCGCTATTCTTCTGCTTATGTATTCTTGTTTAGTTGCCTAATTGACTCTATCTAATTTAAGTTAACTTGAACATACAACAACTGCAGCAAAACTTATAAATAGATATCAATGAAACATTTTTAATGCCCAACTAAATATGTTTATTATAATACTTTACTTTTAACAGCAATGTTTTACTTTAACTATAAGTTCAACACCAACAAACAAAACGATCACAATTAAAGGGTATTAAAAAGGGTAGCTAATGATTCCACATAACTTGCAATTACTGTATGAATAAATAAGAGGTTTCCGTTACACTGCATGCTTCATAAGTGATTACAGATTAAATTAATGATTAAAGTGGCAACAGCAAAGTTAATTTGCTTCTCTGTTTTGCGTTCAAAGCGTCTGGAACAGAGGTGCGCACACACAAAACATTTGTAAGCCACTCGGAAGCCGCATGACTTTTAAGCCATTAAAACTCATCAAGCATACGCACCGTTGAGCAAACTTAAACGAATGCATTGTGCCGACGGCAAAGGCATTTGTCGCAGCGTCAGGCAAAGTTAAAGGCATTGCCTGAATGCCATTGAAAAACGGTGCGAACAGCAACAGCAGCAGCAAAAGCAGCAAAAGCAGGCTGCAAACTGGGGCAGCTGCTGCAGTCGTCAGCATGCATCTTGTGGCACTTAATGGCAGGCAACAACTTTTGCTTTAATCACAATTTCACTTTTAACGTTTAAATGAAACGTAGTCCTCACAGTCGCAGTCGCAGTCGCAATCGAAGTCGAAGTCGCCGTTGCTGCAGTCATTCAACATATTTTTACAGTCGTTTCCAAGCACATCACGTGATGCGGTAATTTATCACAAAATGTCTGTATATGTTAATTTTATTGCACATAAAATAAACGAAGAGAAGTGCACACGCCCCCTTCGCTGGTGGCTGTAACAAAGTGCCCTGCAACTGGAGGCGTGGCTGCCATATAAAAATGCATTTAACAAGCTGAAATCGCACAGCAGGCTGCGAGGCAGGCGCCGCATCTCCAGCCCAGTCCTCGATTTGCAGGATTCGCCTTTGCTCCCGGTTTCGTCGTTCCGCCTTGGCAAACGCAAAATGTGCAATAATTTCAATTACTGTAATAAATGTCTGTGTTGTTTAACAGTGTGCCTGTGTGTGTGTGTGCGTGTGTGTGTGTGTGAATGTGTCCTTTCTGCTCCTCCTTTCTCCTCTGTCTGTTCCGGTTTTGCTTTTCTTTTTGGCTGGGAAATTTATTGTAAGACTGCACATGTACACAGCACTATGGATTGCAGGGGCCACGTAAACTTAACGATTGTTAAGTGTGAGCGGTTTTGTGATTTTCAGCTGCCACACACACACACACACACACTGCAAGCTTGCCACAAAGGCAACCCCAAACCCAAAGCCAAAGTCAAAGCCAAAAGGGGCCTCGTCTAAGCGGACCGCGTCCAAGTCAGCGCTGCTTGATATGAGGTGTAAAGTGTGATTTAATGGCGGAGTCTCAGTCTGTGTGTGTGTGTGTGTTAGGTTAGCTTAAACGGGTCAACAGGGCGCATACGTAATGCGAGTTACGTGCGAGGCTAAGCAGCTGCAACAAAATTCACAAACTTAACATTCACTTCAAATTATTTTGACAAGGTTGCACGCAACTAAATCCAACTCAAAAAGCTTCGAATAAAACAAATTTTAAACTTTTTACCTTTGTTTTTTTCTTAAAGAAGTAAAGCAATATTGTATTATTTAGAGAATGAAACGATTTGAATGAATTTTTAGTCTGTAGCATGAAAAATATATTAAGCTCTAAGCAAGGTTATAAAATAGTTTATATAGACTTTAGTTTATATGGAGTTTTCTAATGAAATGCTTGCAGAAGATTTTATGATTTCTTTGAAAGTTATTCACGCATATTTTAGTTTATGTTGTGTTTAATCAAGCTAATCAGAATCGTAGACACATAAGTTTTTGATAAGTTTGCAAGAGCATAAAAAAATGTGTTAATTAAAATCATTTTCTTTAAACTAGTTGTATATTATATATTAAATAAAGTTTAAGAATTTAACTTTAGGTAATAGGGTGTTGATCGAAATAACTTTAAAAAAAATACAACCTAACCTCAATTAAGTTGGCCGAAATTTAAACAAATTAAAGCAATAATTGCAACTTTGATTAACCAAAACGGACATTAACCACACAAATGGGGAATTCCATAATATATATTATTACATTCAAGTAATAACTGAGTAAAACACTTGAAATTATTTGACATATGTATTACAGTGCTGGTCACAAGTTTGTGGCTACGCAATTTTGCGGTCGCCAATAAGAAGCAATCATCTTATCTGCATCGCAGTGCGAGTCACTTAATTATGCCACAAGTGGGTGTGTGCGAGTGTGTGTGGTGTGTATATGTATGTATCTAGGTTGCGGTTTAAGCGCTTGTTGCCCAACGTGGTGAAAGTTATCATATAAGCCGCTTAACTAAATTGCAGCTAATTAATTGAAGTCACTCGCATTTGCCATTATTAGCGATGTCATGTAAAAGCGAAAGCTTACACGTGTGTTAGTGTGTGTATGTGTGTGTAGGGGTTAGTGTGTGTAAGTCTGTTTTGATTAACGATGAACGTTTGCAGCTTAGGAGCGATTTAGATAAAATGCAGTTTAGCAGCTAAGCTGGATAGGTACGCAAAGTTATTCAATGAATCTACTTCAACAACGAAGGGACAGACACGTGAATCTTGTTTACTTTCAATCTCGATAAATTGGTGAAATAGCTTATTGATTAATTAATAAATTGTCTGTTTTGTATACATATTAGCCATGCTATCGATACCAACTCTGCAAGCTTGAAAGATGATTCTTTTCATATTTATCGATATGTTTGTTGCATGCAACTCTGCAATTCATCTGGAACAAGCAGTTAAAATTTATAATGCGTGCATTCAAAGCAAAGATTGTAAAATGAGTTCAATTTACCAATTCTGTTTACATTTTTAAGTTAAGTGAATAAACCAGCGGATCCACAGCAAAATAATGACTCAAGGTATATTATAAGGATACTTCTTTAATGTTCAGAAGACGCGTGAAAAATAAAATAAGTTTATTTAGTTGGGTTTTAAGCTATTGAAATAATGAAATAATTCGTTGGTTTACTCGATTTTTACAGAAACTGCACGATATCGTATGTACCGCAGTGTCCGTGGCTGCTTAACGACACCATACGGGAGAATATACTGTTCGGAGAGGCCTTTCGTCCAAAGCGCTACGATTTTGTGTTGGATGCGTGTGCTCTCAAGCCGGATATTGAACTAATGCCGACCGGCGATTTCACTATAATCGGTGAACGCGGCATCAATCTGTCCGGCGGCCAGAGGCAGCGTATCGCCATAGCACGTGCAATTTACTCATCGGCTAACGTGGTCTTAATGGTAAGTTGTTAAATGCCAAGGTCAAGGACGACGTTGCGAACATAACTGCAAGCCAATTGGACGCCTCGGTGCGCTTAATGCGAATGCATCCGGTCATAAAATCCAGCAAAGGTTTAAACTTTAATATTGCCATCAAAATTTGGAACACTTTGTTGCAGGGTAAACACGTTTTATGGGCACGGGTTAAAAAGTTAAAGCAGTTCCACTAATCTGAAAGTTCTCTCAAAATATGTAAGAAAAACAGGTTAATTTTATAGAGTTTCTCTTAGTTGTACATTACAACAAAATTAATTAAAGAAAATAGAAAAATTAGATTTAAATAAGGAACATTTAAAGAAGTTAAGTAAACGAACTTAGTGTATTTTGTAGACCGACAATTCTTATTTATATAAAATAAAAGATAGTTATCTTTTTCTATTCTTTTCATAACATAAACTCTTACCATTTCTTTTAAAACTTCTGCCTTTCTAGGCTATTTACATAACTTTCAGTAAGCCTACAGACTTAAATTGTTCAGTAGTTTTTATTACTTCTATAGACCATGGCTAGTAAATGATTTATTTTACAGAATAGTTACAAAACTTAAGGCCTTTAAAGAGATGATGACCATTAACAGTTTAACAGCTTTTGGTTTACTTTTGTATTCAGCTTCTAACCACATGATTCTGCTAAGTGTCATTTGTGTAATGCTTGCAATATTGAAATGTAATTTACTTTCTAGGACGATCCACTGTCATCGCTGGACAATGAGGTGGGCAGCCATGTCTTCGAGCAGTGTGTGCGGCAAATGCTTTTGAAGTCGAACCGCAGCATCATCCTGGTGACACAGCAATTACAGTTGATCAGGGAGGCGGATTATGTAAGTGGCCCTGTCGAAATGTGCCAGCCCCTGGGCGAGACAGCATTTCATATTCAAATTTCTCAGCACTGACAACTGTCCAGTTTCACTGGAGTTGCATAGGGCTGTGGTTGGGGCTCCAGTCTTTTCTTGCCGGGCACTTCGTTCGGCCTGCGCTGGGCGCTTTTTGCCAGCATCCGTTTGTTACTTTGCGCTCCAAATGCCGGGGCCATTTATCGCCTTTTGGCCATAAATGCAATTGCCTGGAAAGACCATTTGTTGCCGGTCTGCTGGCTCTCACTCCCCAGCTCCTTCTTCAACCCGCCTGCTTGCGCACACATTTTTACAATTATTTGAGCAGCGGCATCAACTGCAGCGCTGCTGCTGCTGCTGCAAAAAAAAGGAGCACACGCAAAAAATTTCAAATTTAAATTTTAAAATTGAATTTATTGCCTTTTGTTCCGCACCTCTTTTCATTGCATGTTCTCTTGCTTCTTCATATACCCTGTATTCATTAAAATTTCTAAACAATAGTTGCTCAAAATGTTTAAGAATAGTTTAGTAAAGGCAACTTTTATAAGCAGACGAAAAGCCTTTTTTCTTAGAACTAAATTTGGTATAAAAATCAATAAGTACCCTCCTTCTTTGAGTGACATGCTAGCTTACAGGGTAATTTATTGTTGAGCATCCTTTAATACAATACTCTGTCTTGTTATGTGCTGAAATTTTTTGTCTTCGTTTCCTTTACGTTTCATTCTTGTGCGACCTTTCAGTTAATTGTGATGAAAGATGGCCGCCTGCAAGCTTGCGGCAGTTATAGGGACATTGAGCTAAAGCAGCCGCAAATAATCGCCAAATGGAACTCGATAATTGCTAAGGCAAACGCAAACGCAAAGGACCTGCAACAGAAGTGAGTACCACAGAGAAATCGTGTGTTTTCATTTGGGCGGCATAGATTAGAATATGACTGAGGCATTGTCAGCGGCTTATTCCTTTGACTAAAGGAATCCTTAGTACATGCAAGCAAACCAAAATCCTTTCTTCTTGTGCGACTGCTTCGATTGCTTCGATTTCTTTTAAAGCTCAGTTATGACAAAGACTAAAGGGAAATGTCATAAAGAAGTGGAAAACATAGTTAAGATAATGAGAGCATTGGCAAAGGCGAACAACTGTCTTTGTAGTATTAATGTTGCGGATTATAAGCGATTAGGTGTTTTTTCAATCAGGCTGTATTTTTAGTTGGTCCTGTTAACTATTATACAATAAGATGGGCCAACAATTAACGAAAAATTCAATAGTTAATATTGAGAAAGCACATATTCTTAATCAATTTGTCAGCCAGACGAACTTTATTTAAAGCAGTAAAAAAAGCAAGCCGTCATCTCTTTATTTGACAATACGTTATGGATACCACAGATAATTAACATCCTCATTCATCATAATGTGGCTTTCTGTCAGCAGGGAAAACTGATTAATATATTTTCCAATTAATGTCGCCGTCGAACAATAAACGAATATGCAAACTTAATGTCATATAAAATAGCTTTTCTTCAATTAATTATTACTTTCTCACTTGTTTAAGGAGTCTGCAGTTTTTTAAGTAGAAGTTCATTTATTACGATATCTATTTGTGCGTTCAACAAAATGTTTGCCTACAAAATCTTAGTTAGCAAGTTGGCGATCTTGAAAGAATCTCATCTGTAATCTGTCTAAAAAAAACCTGAAACTATGATCTGAGCTTAATAAAAGATTAACGAAATAAAAAATAATAAATTTAATTTTCGGGACACAGGGAAATATTAAAGTGTCAAGACGAAGTGTATAGGTAAACAGAGCAGCTTTTTATTTATTTATTGTATAATGTGGCTTATAGTCTGAAAGCTAAAGTTTTATCATATTTTGAAGTCTTTTAGACCGAACTGTCAGCAGGTCAGCCCACATAGAGCTACAAAGTTTAATATGTTGATTAATTATCAAGCAGTAAACTGAAACTTTGAATGTTATATTAATTATTTTTTTTTTATATTCTTTTAAAGTCTTACCGAGCGAACGGCTCGCGAACGCTGGAAGCTGTTTAAGAATGTGAGCAAGTTGGGATTGCAGCGTTCCATATCGAATACCTCGGAGGTGGTCGGCTGCAACGGCTCGGAACTGGATGCTGGCTGCGGCGATGGCAGCCTCTCAACGTCATTCAACAATACGGTCAACAAGGCCGTCGTCGAAGACGAGGAGGACGATGATCTGCCAGCGGTAAGCGCAGGATTGCATTAGCTGAATAGAAGCTGTCTTGTCAGGCTTTCACTCTTAATTGAACCTAATTGCAGACGTAATAGACTTTGAATAGACTGAATGTAGTAAGGATTTGTAATCTTAGCTAAGACTGAAAAGGCCTTTTTAAATTATTTACTAAAGATTATGTTATGTAGGAGAGTTCTTATATGGACTAAATCCCTTTCTCTCTCTTTTTTTCTCCACAGTCCCTGTCGCTGGCCAGCGGCATCAGCTGTGGCTTGCAATCCGCTGGCAGTTTCCATTTGCAGCGCAAGCGTTCCAGCGTTTACGGATCGCGGCATTTGATTTACGACGTGCCGCTGCCCATCGACGAGTGCCAGGCGGACGATGTCATTATGAGACCGCGGCGTCGAGCCACTTTACAGCGTCGCGGCAGCAGCGCCAGATCGCGGAACTCGTGGCATCGCCTCAGCGGGCTGAGTACAGCGACGGCCACGTCCACCTCGAGCACGAACAGCGGAGATCTGTTGCGCCGCAGCGTGCTGACCGCCAGCTGCAGCAGCTATGCGGAGAGCAGCGCCGATGGCGGCGACTCGAGTGCGGATGGAGCGACGCCGCCGCCGCCGCAGGAGCAGTGTCCGCGTGCGCAATCCTGGCAGCCGGCACAGAAAGTCCATCATGCGCCTGTGACGCGCAATGCGTCCTCACCACCGGCCATGGAGGCGGCCGGTGACGAGCCGCAGTCGTTGCCCGCCACGGGGGTGGTTGTGGCACAGACTCGCGGCAGCTTTCAGCAATTCCTGCGCCGCATGTCAATGCGCCGTTCTAACAAGCCAAAGCATCATCATCGCCCGCTGAGCGCAGCCAGCTCGATACGGTAACTAGTTTGTTGAACTGACTGCCAAGTAAATCTAAGCCCTACTCTTGCCCTTCTCAGAAGTATCTCAGAGGAGTCCAGTGCGACAGCTCTATTGCCCACAGTTGAGCTGAGTTCAGTGCCTGGCTCGCCTGCGGCTGACATATCCAATCCGCAGTCAACAACAACTGTCGCCGATTGGGATTTGCTGAGGGAGACTTCTCCTGCTGCTGCTGCTGCTGCTGCTCCGTCTTCTCCTGCTGTGCCGGAGACACCAGTGAAGCGTAAGTTATGCAACTACTAGACTTCTAGCTGCCTAGTTGCCAACTAAAGTTAGTCCTGCTCGGTATTTGTATGCATTGAAAGTTCCCCAGTGCCGCCATCTGGGTCAACTTAATCGATGGCAGACAGTGCGTATACGTGATTTTTTTCTTTAAGCAACTTGCAACAACTGCAGCGCACTTGAAACACTTTATTGTTATTAAATATTGGCATTCCAGACAGTCTCAGCTTTCGCCTCTAACATTTCCAATCTTTGGCCTGCATGAATTCTACACATTTTTTGCGCATTTCCTTTGAGCTCAGCCAGACACGGGTCTGCTTTTATTTTTTTGGTATGCAGGCAGCTGCCTACATCAGCGACCTTATCAAATAACAACTGTTGGTATTTTAAGTGCTACTTTAAATATAAACAAGTCGAGAATCTTGCGAACAACTGCGACATGCTCTCTTTGCATATTGAAAATAACTTTAAAAAGTAAAGTTGATATGACTTGAGATATAAATAGTTGCAACAACGAAATTTTAGTTCATACGGATAGAACAACCTTTGTATATTTTCAAAACTAATATACTCTCTTCATATTTGGTTTCTGTTCAGGGTATTAAAAACATGAAGGAGGCACAGCAAAAGGTGACCGAAAAGTTTGCCTTTGAAATTGTCTCTTATGGCCTCAAGGCAGGTATTTTAGTTTGAATTCGAAATGTTTAATGCACTAAGAAAAATAACTTTGTATTAAATAATCCTTACGATTACACTTAGAGAATAACTTCATTCTAGAACCAATTTTAAAACATTTCATTCTTGAACATTTTATAATCCTTCTTTTTTAAGTTGAATAAAGCAAAGCAAATTAAGTACAACAAGTGCATAACAAAAATATACGTTCTTGTAAAGTGCTTTCTTAATGTAATTACAGGGTATTTTATATTATAGTTCTCTCTATATATAAAAACCATTTTTAAATATAAAAATCTCGTTTTTTAGCTTTCAGATACTTTATAAAAGACAGTATTAAGAAGATAGTTTGTACTTATTCGATTCTTTGGCATGGCTTAAAACAATTCGAGTTTAGGCTAAATCATTCTTATTAAATTCGCATTTTAGACAAATCGGTTCTTTTGTAATTTGGTCTGTCGGCCCATAAAACATATTTTAATAAAACACATGACGCATAAAATAATGAATTAAACAAATCCAAAGCCCATTCTATTTGATTTAAAAAAAGCTAGATTATTTACTCACATTTTTTACTTTTTTATTTGCATCCCTTAAAGATTTCTGCGCTTAATTAATGGGAATAACACAAAAAAGGAGTCCTAGTCTGACAATCAATTTGCATTTCGTCTAATTAAAAGGCTATTGGACTGCAGCTTCTTTTCTTCTTATTCTCGTTGGCTATCAATAGACATTGAGGAATGTGCAATGGAGTTTACAACAAATATTGACTGTGAAAACTTTGGTATTGACTGCAGTTTGTCGTAATGAATATTGATTAGGTGAAATTCAGTGCGCACAATAAATATGCACAAAAGAAAATATTGGCATATTTATCACGATATCAGCGTACGAAACAATTCAGAGAACTTGTGTGTGAGTGTTTGTGAAAAACTTAAATCAAGTTTGATTTTAAAAGTTTTATGCACTCCCAGCGGTGAGTCAAAGAGAAGTTGGCTAGTGTATAGAAACTTTTGCTTAACTTAATGCATTGATCTATCTACCCGCTGTCAATATTTGGCTGACAACTTGCCGAGCTTTTGGCCTGCAGCCGAAAACTTTCAAATTTAATCAGCTGCTCAAGTGTCACAGAAATCGTCGACCCTTCGCAAAACTGCAATGAAAATTGTTTGCACAACTACTCGAAACTGATTTTAAACAGTATTCAAGTTCTAGTATGGATTCAACAACTATTTAAAAGCTTAGGTTGTAAATTTAAAGATGTTTGGCCTGGAATTAAAATTAGTTTTTCACCAATGCCAAAAAAATATTATTTTAACTCAATCGGAATTATTTCTCCTCAATTTATTTAAAAAACTTTCCCTTTCAGTTATGTCCGACACATTTTTTGTTAATTCCAACAATCAATTCATTCATAGCTTTAAGTGCGAACAATTAGTAATCTTTATATTGACCTTTTTCAAGCGTTTAACACAGGTCGCGTTGCGTGTTGAGCAATGCTGATTGCAACATGTTGCACGTAGCACAAAAGAGCGAAATACACAAAAAAAGGCGCTGAATAATGAAAATATATATATATGTATATATTTTTGTGATTGTTTGCCACGATTGCCAAGCGAGCGTGGGTGTGAGTGTTGTGTGTGTGTCTCTGAATATAAAATTGAATTTTTATTGAAACAAACATCCGAAAGAAACGAATTGATAGCCAGACAGGTGGAGAATAAAAACAACAACAGAAATGTGGAAAAGGGAGCAAAACTTTCGCCATGGCAATCGATGCAAAAATAATACAAATATTTTATTACTCAGCTACATTGTTGTTGTTTTTGTTATTTTTGTTTGGGCATAACAATATTTTGATAAATTATACACATAAAAAAGGCGTAACAATATACATATATATCGACCTTGACACACAACAGTTCAGAATTAACTAAATGCATAAATAAGTTGCAAATGCTGGCAGTATGAAGATAGAGCACATATCGAGGGCGTTTTATTATATTTAAATAAACAAATGAAAATAACGTATTAACTTTATTGAAAGTGGTGAATAAAGCTTTATTTAAAATCATATTCAATGGTTTTGGCAGCTCGAGTTCCATTTAATCATAATAACTTTGTTTTTAACTGGTTATATTATTCAAATAAGGAGAATAACTTATTTACAATCAGATAATCGAAAGGAGTTTAGTCTGCTTACTTAATATATGCCATATCTTTAAGAACATTTTGTGAATATTGTTGTAGATTTTTGGCTTTAATTTTCTATCCATATTTAAATATGGTTCGTTTTTCGTTAAGGTTCTATTAACTTTTGGGACAAACGGATTCGGTCTATGATTTAGGAAGAGGTTTTAAGTTTGAACTGGTTTCACTTAGAGCTGATTGCATTCTTGCCCAAAACTGCTTTCTTCACAAGCTTTGCAGCTCTTAAGTTTAATGCTGCATTTAACAATACGTAATTCTTAATATTGACTTTGATCAAATATTTTACAAGTGAATACTCATTGTTGAAAAATTAATTACAATCCAATAGAACCCTTTCTGAGTGTGCTGAGTACAGAAAGGACTTACAATAAATTTGCGTAAAGCATTCTAAGTAAGAATTTCAATCTTCAATAAAGAAATTTTAAGCTTGCATAAAATTACATGATATTTATAATATGGTCCAATCACATAGTCTTGACAATCATCAATCGGTGGCTATACCCTGTTTTAACGAATGCTTCAATAGACGTGAGACATAATAAAAGCTAGAGATTTTAAGTTTGTTCTCATACATCTGCTTAAAAACTTATTTGAATATAGTTATTTCGCTAGATTTATGTAAAGTTTTGCACATCTTTTTGACATTATTCTTGTGCCTTGCAGATGTTAAAATTGACTTCGATGCGTTGCCAACAAATGCTCGCAGCAGCAACAATAACAATAACAATAGTGACAAGCCCAATGATAACGACGACGAGGATGAGTATGAGGATGAGGCCAACGTGGATGAGGTTGACGTGTCAGACGTGACGACGCTGTCGATGCGGCAGAAACAGCAAAGGGCATCGAAACTGCAGCAGGAGAAGGAGCGGCAGCTGGAACAGGAGCAGGAGCAGGACCTACATCGGGCAGGTGGTGTGTCAACGCTGGCACCGAGAGCGACGGATGCTGAACGCAAATATGGCGAAATATCGCATCACATATATCTGCTGTACATGCGCGCCTCCGGGCTGCCCATAATCATTGTCTTTTTTATCACCGCACTAATTTGGCAATGTTTGCGTGTCTACACGGACGTTTGGCTCCAACACTGGAGCGACCATGTGCCGTCGCCGGACATGGATCTGGATGCGGCTGCGAATGTCGAAGGCCAGGGAGTCACGTACTATTTTCGCATGTATGCAACAATTTCGTGTGTTTGCATTATAATGGCCATGATATCAACACCGGCCGGACAATGGGCCGGCTGTAATGCCCGCCGTAATTTGCACGATAAACTGTTGCAAACGATTTTGCATAAAACTTTGCATTTTTTTCAAGTGACGCCGCTCGGACGCATCGTGAATCGTTTCAGCAACGATATGGCGATCATTGATAAGGTAAGATTTGTTATTGTTTTTGTTGTTGTTATTGCTATTCCCCAAACCCTATACACAAAATTATATATACAGTCAGAGAAAAACAAGCATTACAGGGCGTTATAAATATAATAATAATAATAAAGATGTTTAAAATGGGGTAAGCTGAACATTTCTTTATTGAGAACTGTTTACACTTCTTTGAAGTACGCAAAATACCTAAAAACATATTATTTATTTAGGTTTCTTTAAGTATTTAGCTTTACTTTGTAGTTAAATTTTAAAGTTTAAAACAGTTCTGCTTTTATTTTGTTTTCTCTTTTTTTGAGTGTATGCATATGAGTATATATAAATATATTTATATATATCGGTTAGCTTTTTGTATTGTTTGGCATAAAATATGAGCATATTGCCTGCTGATGTTGTTCTTTTGTTGTTGTTGTTGTTGTAACTCTGCTTTAGATTTGGCCCTGATAAGCACGCATTTTGCATTGACGTTTGCAGCGAGTGTGTGTGTAAGTGTGTGTGTATGTGTGTGTGTGTTGTGCGCGTGTAAAATATGAGTTTGTTGACGCCAATTTTTAGGGCTGCTTTCATTATAGTTTTTCATTTTGTTTGTCAGTTTTGCATACAAACTTACTAAAATTGTTGGCCTTTGAGCGTGTGTTGTGTGTGTGAGAGATGTGTCTGTGTGGGTGTGTGAGATGTGTGTGTGTGCTAGGTTTGTTTAAACCGACTACATTGATTGATCATTAATGCAGTGCTTGAATTTATGTGTATTTCTTTAAAATCATTACTTTTACTTTTTATTAATACAGTTTTTTAAAAGGAGTTGAGATTTCTTATCTTTTAATATTTTTATTTTAATTTATTTATATAATATATTTAAACAAAAAAGCACCGTTATAAGTTTGAATTTAAAACGCCAAGTTTCCAAATGCCGATGCACAATTCAACTATTGAAAATAGATAGGCACACTCTAATATAAAATATAATACCTGGCTCTGTTTATACTGAATTGTTTGTCAGTATAAATAAATTTTTTCTCGCTAATATTGAAGCCAAAAACTTGAATTTTTAATTTTTTTGTATCCTTACCAAATAGTTAGTTGGATATTTTTGGATACGTTGAAATTGTTTAAATTTATATATCTCCCTACATTTTATAGCTAATGATTTGATTTCTTATGGAGATCGTATATAATCCTATTCCCATATCTAACAAGGATTCTGCATAATGGCATTTATTGTATACGCATGAGCTCTTTGTTTTAGATTTATTTAGAGAGTTATTTTATTTAATTTGGATAAGCTTAAATAGCAATTTTTGTGTTAATAAGATTGTTTTTGTTATTGATGTGTCCTAAGTTCAAATCCGCGCGTAGATTATAATTGATTTTATTTATTATTTTTAATTTTTTTATTGGTTATTTAAAATGTAAGTTTGCAAATAATGTTAGAAGAATGTGAAGAAGTATTTGACAGTTATATTTTTAAAATGTGTTTTATTTGATTTTAAATTTATGCTTCTTTTTTTTTGGATTAACATTCACATTAAGGTAGCATAATCATTATTTAAATATGTAATTTGTAATGTAGCCAAATTAAACATCTAACTAATATAAATATTTGGTTCCCAAGATATGTTTGTGTTGATGTGTGTGTCAAATAAATCTTCAATTAACGTGCACTTTACCAGAGAGCTGGGCACTTTGTAAAACACAAAACCAGAGCGGGCTGACAAACAAAATTTGATTATGAAACATTGCCGACTGGGCGTTTTGTGGGACACACATTTGTCAAAACGTGAGTTGGCCAACATGGATTCAATGCTGCACGTACTCGTTAATTTTGGCCAACGACAAGCTGTATGTGTGTATGTGTGTGTGTGTCGGTGTCATACACACAAATTTAGTCATTTGTCAGTTCGTGTGGCAAACGAGCAAAAGTCATTTAAAAATGTCTAACAAAAAGCCGCAGAAACTACCTGGGCTGCCTGGGGCTTCCTTTTATGTATATATGCTGTTATATATATATAAATATATATATGTATTTATTTTCATTTACAGAAAATCGCTGCAACCAGCCAACGTTTGCTGCAGTTCACGTTGCTTTGCCTGTGCGCCATATTGATAAATGTGAGCATTACGCCCTGGTTTCTAGCCCTGACTTTGCCCATTTGTGTTGCCTACTATGCCATCCAGAAATTCTACAGGTGTTCGGCGCGGTAAGTTTTGAATTTTTCCTCACACACACACACACACACATCTTTCCTTACTATATAACGCTGACAAAGCGACTTTCATAATTCTTGCTTTAAGTGTAATAAATATGCATCTGCACCCATTTTCCATTTGTGGTCGATGTTGTTGTAGAAAAGTTTTTTGGTATGGCTGCTGTCAACATTTTGTTGGCCGAACTTTTTGGGCCATAGGCAGTTAAACTTGGCCATAACTACGCAAGATTTTTGCATTTAATACTTTTGAGCTAAAACTCGTTGCTGCCATTTTTTATACACTTGCCGAAGGAATGAAAACTTTGTTGTAAAGTGTGTTACGCATAAGAAAATATATATTTTAATCCATAAAGTATTCTTATTTATGTTTATGACATATAGATATACGGCTTTTAAAAAGATCTTTTGTTTTAATCAAGATATAAAGTCAAAAGCCAAATGGAACTGAAAAAACAGATTGAACAGATTTTTAAATATTATAACAAACGATCCTTTAGCTATTCATAGAAACATATCCCATATATTTTATATATCCACAAAGAGTATTTAAAGTTCATCATTCCTAAGCAACTAATATCCTTTTCTGTTCATCCTTGTTGCTTGGGTTTTGTGTGTCTTTGTTTTTGTTTAGATAGTGCGAGTGGCACTATTAGCAGATTTCTATCCAAGTATTTGCGGCTTATAATTGTCTTCCAAGCATATTTTGTGCAGACAAAGTTTACCGACTGGACAACGATTGTTGTTGTTGTTGTCTTTTAATAGACCTCAAGAGAACAACAAAATTTAAACACAAAAATTTATTACATCTTAAAGAGTTTTGCACTTATTTGTATTTAAGTTAAAATGCTGGGAAGGGATTTGTGTTTTAGATGACTTTTTTATCTTATAGAAAGTGATAATATCTTGTAAAACAGAGTTTTAGCTGGATACCTAAAACTCATGATATGGGCTTATTTTTGAATAATATTTTTAGATACTTTATGTTATACTATGAAATAAAAATTATAATAATATAACATTGAGAATCTAAATGCAATTTAAAATTTCTATTTCTATACAAGCTTATATAATAAGTAAGTCTAACAGTTATTTCTTATAAATACAGGTGTATATAGTTCTATCTTTTATGTTTAATTAAGAAATTAATTTTATTTGTTTAATAATTAATTAATTTTATTTGTTTATTAATTAATGAATTCATTTTATTTGTTTATTAATTAATTAATTAATTCTATTTGGTTATTAATTAATTAATTAATTTTATTTGTTTATTATTTAATTAATTAATTTTATTTGTTTATTAATTAATTAATTAATTTTATTTGTGTATTAATTAATTAATTAATTTTATTTGCTTATTAATTAATTAATTAATTTTATTTGTTTATTAATTAATTAATTCATTTTATTTGTTTATTAATTAATTAAGTAATTTTATTTGTTTATTAATTAATTTTATTTGTTTATTATATAATTAATCAATTTTATTTGTTTATTAATTAATTAATTAATTTTATTTGTTTATTAATTAATTAATTAATTTTATTTGGTTATTAATTAATAATTTAATTTTATTTGTTTATTAATTAATTTATTTATATTCTTGATAGATTCAATTTACTATATAGAGTCCTAAGGCTATAAATGTCCCTAATACAAATTGCATTGCCTGATTAGAAGCGCTTGTGAAATGCAATTTTTCTTATAATTCCCATCTAGTTCAAGTATGTTCGATAGGTAGACATTGGGTGGTTTCTTATCAAAAATTACTCTGGTTTCTCTTCAGTTGTCGAATAAATCTTTCGCCTTTTACTAAAGATTTCCGTGGAGAGGAACACTCTAATGAGTCTAAACTGAATTTTTAGTTGTGCCTGGCTGGGGAGTAATCTTCAGCTGGGTCGTATTTGATAAATATAAGAAAGTTGTATGTTAAACTATAAGTATTTTCTATATAATGTATATGGTATAGTTAGTATATGTTTAATATAATAAATATTATTATGCCATAATGTTACCATATGTCTGGGATAATGTCTTCTTAGAGTCTTTTCTAATTGAATCTTGTGTTTATTGGTTGATATTTGCTATTGATTATTTCTATATACATGTGTGTTTTATAATAAAGATTATAATGTGTAAAGACGAATTATAATAATTAATATTTCGCTTAAATCCGCCTATTTCCAAGTGTGTGCATATAACTTATAAAATATATGTTGATCTATCAGATATACATATATATGTACACACCTATTATAATTGCCCAATGGAAATGTCATGCAGACAAAAAGAATATTATTTGCTCCTTTAAAGTAATATTACATTTAAGAATACATTTCTGCTGCTAATTGCTTTCCATTATGTTATCAATTTTAATAAAATCTCTGACAATAATTGGCTTTCAATAGAGGCAAATAATATATAAAAGAGCATCTCTTTGTGTTGTCAGAAATGTTGTATATTTAATTAAATCAATTAGGCTTTTAGTTTCTTATGGTAACATTTTATTTACTCTCTAACACACTTACTTTGTCTCTTTATAATAAGCATAAATGAAATACATATAAGTGAAACTAAAGGGAAATTTGCAAAGTCACTTATTGAAAGCAATTGTCTGTTTTGTCTCATTTTTTGTTTTACAGGGAACTGCAACGCATTGAGAATTCAACAAACTCGCCGGTTATATCGCATCTGTCGGAGACAATACAGGGTGTGACCACAATACGTGCATACAATCAGCAGGCACGTTTCACCGAGATACTCTTCAAGCGACTCGAGGCGAACACAATTGCGTTTACCATATTGAATACGAGTAATCGCTGGCTGGGCATATCATTGGTAAGTCCTTTGAGGCACACACACACACACACATACACTCGAGTCCTTTGGCCTGCCTGTTTGTGTGTGCTGATTCTCAATTCAATTCAATTGGCATTTCATTTAGACAGACGCGTCAAACGCGGTCAGTGGCAAATACCAAATGCAGCTTCTTCTTGATTCTCACGTGATGGGTACAATCCTTTGGAGGCGACTGTCTGTCCGTCCATTTGTCTGTCTGCATTCCAACATACCTTGGAGGAAGGTTTGCGTTTACTGGGCATATATATATATATAGTTTACAGTGTTCAAGTGTCTGTTATGGATCTTAAGTATCCCTTGATTGTGCTCAAAATTGTTGTTGGTGCTTATTGTGTTGACGTCTGCGATTTTGGCATCTGAAATTTTGTGGTCCATTTGGGGGGCGGGTGGCCAGATTACTTGCTTTATTGGGTATATTGACAGTGTGGTAAGCTAATACACAATTGTGTGTGTTGTGCAGCCTCAGAGTGACGCCTTGGACAAACCCCAAGCGTAGAGCACATAAATTGAATATCTCAGGTCCAAACAACTAAATGTGGCAAAGTTCAACATTTAAATAAGTTGGCTTTATGTTGTTTTTGGTTTATATGCGACCATACTAAATGTATTTAGGGTAAGTTTATGTGCGAATATAAATCAAAAGTTAAGTAATTGAGTTACACAATTTATTCAGTATGGCATTAATTCGTTAAGCAAGTTGGCAGTGAAGTATTTAATTAGTACAATCTTTTCAAGCCTTTGAACTTTATATGGCATTCATTTAGTATAGAAGAAGAATTGTTTCATTATTTTTGGTTTATTATATTATTCAAAATTAAAAAGTGTGTTTAATTGAGGGTTATTTTTATTCCATTAAGACGACATTCAAACACTTTAATTTACTTTACATTACTTTAATTACAATAATTTTTAAAAGTAAATTTCGTTTCATATTTTATTGATAATTTTATTGATAATTAAAAGATTCTCTGCCTTCTAAAATTTGCATTGATTTCACACCAAATTTATTCTTTCAAGATCATAAAATGTGTTGTAATCAGATTTTATGGGATAAATGTTTATAAAAAAATTTAATTTCTTTAGATCTTATACACAAATAAACAACGTTGCTTATAGATTTTCAAAAGAGAAATCTTACAGACAGATATTCCAAGTTTACTCGGCTATTGATGGTGATCGGGAACATATAGACGAGGTTCTAATAATAAGTACACGTCTTAGCCTTAAAGACGCAAGCTATTTAATTTTATTTTTATCTTTTTTTTTTCTCCCAAAATATATGACTAAGAGAGACTTTAAATCTGAAAAATAGACAGTAACTTTAGCAGTTAACAGTTGATCGGAATTATTTTCCAACAAATTATTTCACTTATTGTATAAAGGTACTTATTGATCTATCCTCGTACTTTAAAGAGTCAGCGATTGTTGCTTCAGTTTATTATAATAAAAAATTAATTATTATATATCGAATGCAAATCTCTTTACGTTTGGCAATAGATAAGACTAACTTTAGACCGAAATAAAACAGAAATTAATAAAAATTAACACATATTACAATAAAATAAACAGTCATCTATTTTATATGTATTCGCCATAATTATTTGCTAATTAAAATACAAATTGGGTGTGTAAATCGTTCGGAATTTAAACTAACTGCAAACTAGCTAAAACATCGACCAAGTTAGAACTAAAACAGCCGTTACACACAATTTACAAACTAGGGAAATGCAACAGCTTTCGACCACGTTCAGGGATTACCTACACACACTCACACACATACACATACACATATACATAGACAGAGAGAGAGAGAGGCAATCAAAGCAACTTCAGTTCTCGGCCCTCGCAAAAGGGGCAAACAAAAACTTTTCAATTGTGGTTTGGCAGCTGCCCCGTTAAAACTTTCATTAAGATGAAAGAGAGTAAAAAGTTTTCGCCCAACCAAACCAAGGCAAACCAACTGACGGATCCGTTTAGAAAACCAAAAAAAAAATAAAAAAAAAAATAAAGGAACAGTAAAAACACGCACACGTGGGCTGATTAAAAAGTCATGTGGAAAAAATCTTTTACCAAAATGCCAACACTAACAAGCACTCATCATGGCTGCTACCCTTTCTATCTCTATCACGCTCATTCTTACTGTTGCTTTCTCTCTCTTGAAGGATTACCTAGGCGGCTGCATTGTTTTTGTGGCCATTTTGACGGCGCTGGCAACGGCAACCGTCAGTTGCAGCAGCTACGCAAAGGAGGCGGCTGGAGAGATGGCGTCGACGACGACGACGACGTCGAGGATGTCAGGAACTTATGCCATCAATAAAAGCGCCAGCAGCCCCAAGGAACTGACGCCGACACCCTCGCTGGTCGGCTTGGCCATAAACTACACGTTGTTGGTGCCGATTTACCTTAATTGGGTTGTAAAACTTTTGGCCGATATGGAGATGTATGCGGGCTCGGTCGAACGCATCGCACACTATGCGCAGGAGCAGCAGCCAGAGGATGCAACGGAAATCAGCAATGAAGTCGATAGGTCGTCCTGCTCGACGACTACCGTTGACAAAGTTTACCCAGGCGCAACGTCAGCTGCCGACGGCGACGAGGACGACGAGGAGGATGCTGATAAATTAAATGCAGCCAATGCAGCAGCAACGACAACAACAACAACAACAAGCAATCACTTAAGCTGCCACACAGCTTCCACAGTTGTTGACAGGCAGCAGCAACAGCAGCTGGCAACGACGTCGATGATTAAAGATAACCGAATGACGGCACTTGGCGACAAGGTCGCGCTATCTAATGAGCCAGCAAGGCGACCCAAAACTTGTGAGTACTAAACACACTCAAGTGTGTGTGTGTGTGTGAGTGTGTTTGTGTGTGACCCTTCACCTTCAATTAGTTGCCTGGTTCAGTGACTATCAATTGATTTATGACGACTGGTGTGAAAAGTCACAACGAAAAATAGTTTTTGGCCAAACTTAAATCTGATTGGTAAAATAATGATTTATTTAGCAATTAAATATATTTTCTGTTTAATTGAGTTTGCTTTATTATGATATGATATGATGTATGATAGTTTTTTTGGAACAAACTTTAATGTGATTAGTGAAAAGAAGCTTTATATAGTATTCGCATATGTTTTCTTTTTAAATAGCTTTTAGTTCCGCATTTAAATACCTAAAATGTAAAACTTCTCAAGTTAGTTAATCCCTCAAAAAACATAATTTTTTAGTTTCATTTACCCACCAATATTATATTGCTTTGGCACATGAATTTGACCGCCATCCAAATGACATTTTTGCACATAAAATTGAAGAATTGCCTTTGGACAACATTCCTTGGCCTCCTCAGAGCTGAGCAACTTGGTCGTTTGATCCTCCAGCAGCACCAGATAACTGAACTTGTTAGTCAGCTGCTTAATGCCCACAACTTCCGTTATAGCAGGAGCCGATTGCGAACCTTTGGACTTTTCAATTGCGGTTAGCGCCATAGTTAAACAAAAAAATCTTATTATTTGTTTAGTTGTTTACTCTGCAATTATAATTATTGACTTTAGTTGAATGTTTCATAATTATTGCTTAACAACTTGTCAATTGTGCCTAGAGATGTGTTTCACAACAATAACTTTATTTGAACGGTTAATTCTGTGACTTGTGAACAGATCTTTTCAGCTGTTTATTCAGTTGTTTTTTGGGTTTTGAGTAGCTCTGGATTATTTATATTTCTATTAGACAGAAACATTTCATGCTTCGCTTACTTTTGAAAGCGTCAAAATTTAGTTAACACTTGACGTTTGTTTATACCAAAATACGGTCACACTTTGGTATTTGTATAATCAGTTAAAATTGCAAAAATATTTTTATTGCTTTGTACATAAATTATAATTAAATAATTATTTATATAGCTAACAGCCCTAGCCCAGTTATGGTTTAAAAAAATTCGTTAGCTTTAGTTTTACATATAAGCTAGCAGTTAAATAAATAAATAAATATTTATATAAACATTCATAATTAGGAAGAAGTTCAACTGTTGTTTCTTGTGCTTAACAATTTAATAATTAATTTAAACCTTAACATCTGCTTAATTTTTTGTAATCTGTACGCAATAAAATTGCACAAGAAGGATTATATAAGCTTGCTGCCAATATATCCTTTAAAGTTGATAAATTTTGGAGATCAATAGACAAGTAGATCAGGCATTATTTATCTGCCAAAGAATGGTGTTTTTAGATATAGCTTAAAAAAATTTCGGAATAAATATATCTTTAAATAACTTTCCTCAAATCCCCCCTAAATATAAAAAAGGCGTTTAATAGGTTTAAAAATGTTCACAAAAATATTTTCTTTTATTATTTTTTTGTATATTATATATATTTTTTATATATATTATATATATTTTTTTATAAATATTATATATATTTTATTATATATATTATATATATTTTTTTATATATATTATATTTATTATTTTTCTAAAAGTTTTAAGCTGTTAAAGCATTTGATTGCCGCACTTTAAGTTCAGTTAATGCTCCTGACCACATTTCCCAACAGCTTTGGAGAAAAAGTTGTTGCACTCAAATGTGTGGTTTTTGAATTGGGAAAACCCTTTTCATGAAGTTTTCCCTCATCACTTTTTGCTTAGCTGGTTTAATTTTTTAGCTCGCATTTTGAGAACACTTTTCCAAAACTGACAAAGGGACACAATTCTTACGCTTTGTCGATTTCAGTTTTAAATTTAATTTTGTTTACATTTTCATTCAGTCTGTCTTTGTTTTTTTCTCAGACCAAAACGTTCCGATTTCGTGGCCACAACGCGGCGACATCAGTTTTGAAAATGTCGGTCTGCGTTATGAAGGACAAAGGCAAAACGTTATCAGTCACCTGAACTTGAAGATACCAGCGGGCCAAAGGGTGAGTAAAAGTTGCCCTCCTATTTTTCTTATCCTTTACCATAAGCAAGTAAATAATCCGAGAGTGAAATGTAAGCAATAAATGGAATCGCCTGAAAGTTGCCAGTAGTCAACTTGGGAGAAGGCTCAACAAACTGTAACTGCAGCCGAGTGTGCACTTTGGCCTGAAACTAACCAAAGCCACACAGGACAATCCAGGACACGCAGTCAAGTACTGATTGAAAAGTCAGCAAATGGCAGGCAGCAAATACTGCAAACTAGATTCAACTATCTATCTATTTATCTTTGCTTACAACCATTATCCTTAGGGTCGAGTGCACAGAAATATATCGTGTGTGCCGTTTAAAGAAGTCGAGTCTTAAGAAAAGTCAACTCAAAGCTGGGGATTGTAATAGAAACAAAAGGGAATATACAAGATTTAATAAGTGAATGCCACAGGTGAAAAAAAATGTTACTTTGCTATATATATACATATATATAGTAATTAAACCTGAGGCATATATATTTAATATAGTATTTGTATATAATTAAATTATTTGGATATAAAGATAACAGTTCCTGTAATCTAAACGTTGCACAGTAAATTATTTTATTTGATTACTAAAAAATACCCTAGTAAATGTATGAATTGCTATGGTCTATATATTTAAAAATTAAAATAACCAACGATAATTTGGGTTCAAATTATTTGCCTAAGCCGATGATCACAGCCATAAAAGGGATACAAAGTTATTTATTGATTTTAATAATTTATAATTATAATTAAATTTTTAACATATATATCATCTTTAAACTTACTATTTTTATTTGCTCTTTATAAGTGAATACTCTTTATAAGAGTTCTTTTGCTTTATATAAGCAAAACTTAGAAGCAAAAGTTTCTGTAAACATATAAAACTGAGTCAAAGCTTGTCTAATATATGTAAAAGAGAAATTTATGTTTATAGTTACACATATATATTACTAATCAACACGAACCTAACCATTTCCTTTTATGTAGCTGCCTGTATAAATGTATCTATTATATAAGCTATGTGAACAACGTTTACATAACCAATTACAAAGAGTTCAAAACTTACAAATTGAGTCTTGGTTTTATGTAAAGCCCTTTAAAATATTGATAAATATCTGTTGCAAGCCAAACTTCTTTACTTCTTTGGGAAGCTGTTGGAATATTGATTGCAGGTCAAACAATATTAGTAATAAATAAATAAGTTAGATATCATGTATGAAAGCAGTTTGTGAAATCTTGTAGATTTCAATTGGGTCTTTTACTTCCTAAGAAAAGTGATCAGCATGTCTGATCATTCGGCTTAGTGCAAAGTTTTGCCATGCCCAGCTCAGAGCTGACAAAAATTAAAATACAATTTGGCATTTAATTTTTTTACCAACAGACCAAAAATCCTTAATTTAAGCCTTGCTTTTTGGCTTATATACACAGTTAAGTACATAAACTATAAACACTCCACAGTTTGCACAGTTTTTTTTTTAAATTATATTGTAAAAAACTGTTAGCGAGAACAGATTTAAATATAAAATATGTCCGGGAAACCCAGTTAAAAAATGCCATTGCAATAATCAACTTTGAATTTTTTAAGGCGTCACGCAAAACATTTTTAACTGTTTTCAATTTAGGTCAAATGTCATTTCCTGGCGATTTTTGTGCGCATGTTGGTTCTTTTTTTTTATGCATATTTAAGATATACAAAAAATATGTTTTTTCTATTGCTTCCATATTTATATTGAGTGCAAACGTGGTCGTTAAAAACAATACTCAACACAATAAATATTCAATGCACAACTATATATATAGAGAATATATATATCAACAATCGATATGGAATATTATTTGGAAGACAAAGGCGAAACTTCTGTAACCCGAATTATGAATGCTCTTAATTATATATTAAATAAATTTATTGTCATTTTATTTGGATTAGTTAAGTTAGTTAATTTAGTTTAAGAACTTAATGAAAAGAAAAAAATTTTATTGCTTTGAAGTTAATCCTGAGTTCATGTGGAAAACTGATTTTGCTAACCAAATCTTTAAATCAACGCATTAAAAGGAAGGATAAAAAGATTTACAAACATAATCAAAATGATGTATTTATAACAGAGCATATATGCAGCCAGATAGATAAACAAAAAGTTCAACCATTTGTAGAGTGTTTATTGACTGCATTTAAAAAAAAAAAACAGCTGCCATAGATTTCGCCTGCAGCTGGGATCCATTTCAGAGTCGAGTAACATATTTTATTTGAATTTGATTTCACGGCCAACGGGCATAGCTACGACAATCGAGTGCATATAAGAAGAAGAGCTAGATAATGTATACAAACATATTTAAATTTCAAATAAAAACCAGATGTGAAACCACCTTAATACATACACATTTACTATAGAGTTTCCTTCGCTTCCTACTCCTTACAGATTGGCATCTGTGGCCGAACGGGCAGTGGAAAATCGTCGCTGGCGCTTTCCCTCTTCGGTGTGTTGGAGACGACAAGTGGCCACATTCGCATCGATGACGTGGACATCGAGCAAATCCGGCCGGACGAGCTGCGCACCAGATTATCGATAATACCGCAGGATGTGCATTTGTTCAATGCAACAATACGTGAAAATCTCGATCCGCATGGCTATTATTCGGATCTGCAGCTGTGGAATTGCCTCGAATTGGCCCAGCTCAAGGAGTTTGTCAATGTGCAGCTGCCGCTGGGTCTGGGTAAGTCCAACTTGTTCTTGTTGCTGTTAGCCAAATTTTTTGTAGTAGTTGTTGTTGTTGTTGCTGTTGTTGTTGTTGTGTAAACAAGAAGCCAACAACTGACTGTCAGTTTGGTGTGGCTGCGGCTCACTGAGTTCGTTCGCTGGCTGCAAAAAAATCATGTTTATTTTTGGCAGCAAACATGACGTTTGGCTTGGCTTGGCTAGCCAGCTTTTCCCCAACCCCACCCAACCCCACCGAGTTTCCCAGCTAACTTGTCTGTTTGATGTTTGCTGCTGTCGCTGCTGCAAAAAAATAAAACAGATATAAAAGCTAAAAATGTTCATGCATGTTTGATTTTTTGTGTTGATTGGCTCAGATGTGGCATATGCATATATATGGCTATATCTGTACTGTTGTCTATCTGTCTATCCATCAAGCATATTTGTTTTAACCGGAGTTGATTAGCCACTTTGGCAGTTTGGGGACAAAACGCGCATCAGTTCAGTTTAAAAGTTCAGCCATAAAAATTGAATTTTATCTGCAGCAGTTAGCTGGAGTTTTGATGATTGTAATTTATTTTGGTTTCTTTAATCTACTTTTTTCTTAGTGCTGTGCTTTAAGTGAAACGTGACCAAGTCAGTTATTAACAGAAATTTGTTTGCGTACAGAATTGGCTTTAATTAAAAACTAAAGTAGAAAATTCGTTCTGAACTAAAAGTTGAATTCCTTCTTAATTAGCGTTTCCGTAAAGTGTCTTAAATAAAGTCTTTAAGGATTTCTTTATTTATTTATATTTAATTTGGTATTTTAAATAATATTTAAAATTATATTTTATTTAATTTTTATAGTTCATTTTTTATTTTATTAAGCTTTTATAAAATTTTCATAAATACCTTGCGCTTTTTATAAAGTGGTTTAAAGGGAATTTAAAAAGATATCTTATTATATATTTTTTATAATATAAATAAAGCTTTCATGCTCATTAAAAATTCTCAAATCTGTAGATTATGGGAGAAAAACTTGCATAAGCTCTCTAAAAAAACCTTTGGAATACTTTTGTTATTTTGTTTGTGTTTACATTTTAGTAAACTTAGACATTGAAACTCACGAGCCAAATTGCCAGGCACAATCTTTGAAGCAAACACACACACACACACATAAAACACTACTACACACACCCACTCTGAGGAGTTTCGGCCACGTGTTGTCGTCCTGCATCGTCGCACCTGCGCTTAATACGCCCCATTAAGGCTTAAAGGCGTGCTTAGCCAAGCGGCCATAACGTCACGCTTATTAAATATAACTTTAATTACCGCACTAAAGCTTCCTTTTTATATATATTGTATGTATATATATTCCTTACGTTTGTTTTCGGAATAAACCACCTGATGATGGCGTCCTCGATTCGCGTCCTGCAGACACGGAAATCACTGACGGCGGCATCAGCTTCAGTGCCGGCCATCGGCAATTGCTTTGCCTGGCACGTGCCATCCTGCGCGGCTCGGTTTGCCTGGTCCTCGATGAAGCAACAAGTACGCTGGATACGAGCACGGAGCGGGCGCTGCTTAAAGCTGCGGACAGAGCCTTCCAAGGACGCACAATTATAACGATTGCCGTGAGTAAAAGCAGAAGCTTTTCCCATTCCGGTTCTTCATGTGTCCTTATTTTTTTCTGTTTTTTATTCTTTGTTTACAGCATCGTCTGAGCACCATTCTGGATTATGAACGCATTATAGTACTGGAGCAGGGTCGCATTGTCGAGGACGGCGATCCTAGGGAGCTGCAACAACAGCCCAGCTCGACTTTCCACAGCCTGTTGCACAAAGGCGAACAGTTGCATTAGTTTGTTGCAAGTTCTTAGATTTGTTGGGTGGCATTTAGTGTTAATTGCGTTTATTATGTTTTATTATTTAAGTGCTTATGTAATTTGTAATGTGTGTGTTTAGTTAGTCCTGTTAGTTGTCCTTTGTCAAATGTGATTTATATACATGTATTTATAGACATATGTTTACGCAAAAACTTTTCATGTGTACAAGTATCTTGCAGTATTTTTCTTTTGCTTAATAAAAGAAGCTGTTGTCAAACGCAAACATTAAATTTCCAACTGGCAACAGTGCGTATGATTTACGTGACCACGTGACAGTTCGAGCATCCTGCAAGGATCTATCCAACTGACAGACTACAAATCATATAGCACCATTTATATATATGTATATGTATATATTGAAAATATGCACGGATATTTGATTTGTGCAACGGGTAAATACATGTACATATACTTATGGTATATACTATAACATAAAGTAAGAATCTGTGTTTATTTCTTGCCTTTATTTGTTGCAAGTGACAAGCGTGTGTTAGAGTGTGTATGTGTGTGTTTTGTCTGGCTATGTGTGTGTGTTTCTGAGTTGCCCGCAATTGCACAGCGCCTGAACGTGACTTCAGTCTGAAAATTTAGAAGAACTGAGGACGGAACTTGCATAAGCTTAAAGTCAATTTAAAAATAAAATGAAGCTTATCAAACAAATCAGGTAAGATTTTACTAGACTAAAGCCAAAAGTTTTACAATGATAATCTCTAACTTAACTGTCAGCTATATTAATACAAACTTTTTTATTAAAAGTGTTTCCAAGTAAAAATTAATGTGAAAGACAAATTGAATTATTGATTTAATAAGAACTGAACAACTTAAAATGAACTAAGTTGTGCAACTTTAGAAGCAGCCACAATAGAGATATTTACCGATTAGGCTTAGAACAGTTTCTGCGTCGCTAACAGTTGAACTTAAAGCGTGTTTAAAATAATTAGAAGAAAAAAATTACTTTTGAGTTGAATGTGTAATTAAGTTTGTACACATATATGAGTATTTTTTTAAAACACAAAAAATACCTAAGATCCAATTAATTGGATCAATTAGCATTTCTCGATATATCGATAAAGACAGCTGATCAGCTATGCTAAGCTTCCGATCAGCTGCTTTAAGCTGCTAATGATATGTTAACCGCTCTGCTGTTACATTATTATGACGGCTCTTTGGCTCTCTCAATCGCGAGACAAAAACTCCAAGACAAAACGAAGAGCTGCGAGTACACTTTAAGAAAAGATGGCCGCAATATCTTTACCATGTGCCAAATATTATAAAATCGTCTGCTCGGATGACAAATTTATTTGTACGCTTTAAAATATTATTATCACGACGTGAAGATCAATTTATTTTCACAATAATATTGAAATCCATTCGATTACCATCGCTACTATATATACAACTTGAGAGGGAATATCCTATTGTCTACACATGCATCTCTTCATTTGCACGCTGTGCTATCGATAAACGATAAACACGTGTTTTTAGTATTAGCCACAACTTTTGCTTTGAGCCTTAATCGTGTGTATTTTGTGCTTGTTCGTTTAAAATTTATGATAACTACGCGAAAAACGTCAATTAGTGATCATGCAAGATGCTTCGGAAATAGTTTGTAAAATATTAACGCAAGAAACTCATAAAATGTGGCTAATCGGGGGCTGGGTTATTATTCAGCTAATTAGACAAAAAGTGCTCAAGAGTAATAGAGAGGCCAAGTGAAATAACTGTACACATTAAAAAGTCTGCGAAGAAGGGCGAAAAGCAATGCAGTTCAAAATATAAGCACAAGTTAAAAAGGAAGAGCGATTGCATTTACATCAATTAATTATTGGAATGCACGCAGATCAGAAATTCGGCAACATGTTGCTGCAATTTGGATAAATGTTGCTCAATTTGGGCAACATGTTGCTAGAGTGAATAGCATGGTAAGTGAAGATAATTAACATATATTAACTCTTAGGGGATATTATTTCACATATATAATTGTATTTATTCGACCACTAAAATTACCTTTATAAGTAACAATTTGAAGGCTAGAGATTGAGATTTTTTAAAATGTTATTTTGTGGTCACAGGGTATAAATGGAATAAGGATACCTATTTTATTATGCGACAATCAAATGGTCACATTGAAATTTTCAATTGGCAATTGCATTGAAGCTGTGTGCAACACTTGCACAAAAATATTTAACACACAACTTGCCACACACACAAACACACACACACACACACAACCGGCTCTGGGTATCTAAATCAGCCCAATTAGAGTCGGCATCGGAATCGCTTTGGTCTGCACTCAATAATTGCATGAATATGCAACGAAATGTGGCAACAACATTTATGAATTTGTGCGCCCCTCTGTTGGCGCTCACCTCAACGCTACGGGTCGATAGAGTCGGAGTCAGCCACAAAAGCAATATTATTGTGGAATAAATTGATTGTTAAATGGGCCTGGCCATTCAAACTGCCCAACTAGTCAGTTGGTAGAGCCCCCTTTCCGAACGGGGCGGTCTGGGCCTGGTTGCAAGAAGCCAAGGCATTTTTGCGATTTTGAGCGCTCACTTTGTATGCATATTTCAAGTAGTTTGGCTTGAAGCCATTTAGCCTGCCAGGCAATTAAACTTAATTGGCAATGAGGAGCGGCTACCCAAATGGGTAGGGATTCATTTTTCTCTGCTTCTTCGATTTTTTTTTTTTTTGTACGCAGCTCTGATTTTTTGAAGTGCTGTGTGAGGCGCTGTACGAAAATTTATTCGGCTCTGGCTAAAATGGGTTAATTGATATGCAAAAGTGGCAAAGAGAGCGTTTTTCGCAATACGCGATATGCAATGCACTTTTCACAATGTGAAAAGCCCGCATAGCGGCCGAAGTAATCATAAAAGGTTTTCCCATTTCGATTTCTCAGTGCTTTTTGAAACACACTTTTCGGTAATTAAGTAAGAGCTCGTTATCGATTCTAATTAGTGAGAAAAGTAAAGTGGAACTGCAAAGAGAAAGATTTGAATGCGTTTCAAAGTGATACCGAATATGGTCAAGACAAAAATAGGAATATAAACTATTTCGGTTAAACGATACAAAGTTGTATTTATATAAAGGAATAAGGATTTTAAAAACGGAACTGTCTAGTTTGTCATTATCTCTGTCAATATGCTTTATGACAGTTGCGGTTGTCGCTGCCCGATGTTTGTTTAATTGTATTAAATATATCAGAGATATTATGTTAAATCCTATATGCTGTAGTATTCTGTTAAGTGCTCAGCGATAAATTATTCGTTACACACACTTTTGACGGAGCGCGTTCGCATTAAGGGCGTGTTAACTGCTTTTGACTAATTGCCGAAGCGTCGCAAATCGCTGCCAAAACTTTGACTCAGTCCCAGTGACGGCGACGTCGCGTCGTCCTGCTGCAAACCAGGCAGGCAGACAGCCACCATTGTGGCTAATCCACATAATTGGCAGGGGCACTGCCACTGCCACGCCCCCTGCCCCTGCCCCTGTCCCTTCCCCTTCCCCTTCGCCATTCTCCTCTCTCGTATATCTTTGCTTTGGAATTCGTCGTCGTCTTTAGCGCTGTTAATCACTCATGCCGCTGTCAGGCTACGTTCCATGTTTAAGTATATATATATATATATATATATATATCAGTCATATACATACATATACGTAGATGCGTGTTCCGACACATGTTTGTGTCTGCTTGGCTCGTACTACTAACTAACCTATGTATACATTGGCTAATTCATTGTACTCGGCGCGCCGCGACGAGACTCGTTTATTTCTTGGTTAAGTTCTTTGATTTGCTGATTTATTTGCTGTGTGTGTGTGTGCGACTGTGTGTGTGTGTGCGTGCGTGTGTGTGTGTGTAGCTGCTTATGCTGACGCACTCATCAAGCTTTGCTTATTCCTTTTCCTTTGTTAAGGCGTTTTCGTGTGAGCTGTTTTTTTTTTTATTTTTTGCTAGCTATGGGATTTATTTTTGTGTCTGTTATGGATTTCTGTATGCTCTAACTTTATTGATGGGTCACTGCAATTGATTGATTAAACCTGATTGAGTGGGCAAGTAGCTTTGTAGCTTGCCGAATAATATTCAATATTAATTCGAGTATTTAATAAGGTTGGCCACTTTGGAGGAGTATGTAACACAAATATGTAAAAATATATTTGTATTAAAGTTTAACTTTGGCAAGCTAGTTAAATATATATATGAATATATTTATAGTAAAAAATAGTTATAAAATTGTCAGTTCCATAAAGTTATTACCTTAACATTGCTCATGTTCTCACTTAGCGTCCTTTTTAACTTATAACACGCAATTTTTAGTTGAAGGAAATGCTTTCTGAGCTTTGCAAAAAACTTCAAAAGAATTTTGTGTGCTAAGCAAAACTTGGTCAAAGGCAACTTTGATTCAGCTAAGTTCAATGCGCTGTCTAATGATTAGAGGTTTTCCTTATACGTATATATTTATATATACATACATATATACACGAAGTTTTTCACTTGCCTAGCGGAGACCTTGACTTTATTGTTTATGCCAGGCAGCATGCTGGAAAGTATGCTACACTTTTGCTTTTGCCTAATTTTCTTTATTCCGGGTATGTTTTTGCTATTGTTGCTGATGAAATTAATTGTTTGCGTGCTCACATATGTGTGTGCGTGTGTGTGTGTGTGTGTGCGGGAAAGTGCTAGGAAAGCACTTAAGCAAAAAGTAAAAGTTGCAAGTTAATTATTTCATTAATTAGACGCCCAGACAAGAGAGAGGCACAGATATGCCACTCTCTCACTCTTTCTCGCTCTCTCTCTGTCTCGCTCTCTTTCACATACGCTATGCGCTAATTTTGATTGATACGAATAATGCTAAAGTGTTGAAAGTGCTGCGGGCGGCAACTTCTGGCGGTGACTGTGTTTTTGCACCATTGCTATCAAATTGAAGCAGCATTTGACGCACTTTGTGCCCGCTTTTAATGACCTAGTGCTGCAGTTTTCTTTTTGTTGTTGTTGATTTTTGCTAGTGTGGTAAAACGCGCTCAAGTGCGCAACGTGTTTTATGACGTCTTTATGGGATTTTCTTTATATATCGCTTCGTCTCTATTGCGGTTTGTTTTTATTAAATTTTCCACAACTTACACACACATAACCTAACCCATACACATGCTCGCACACACACACATGCACACACATACGAATACAATTGAATTTAATATGCTTGAGCGCTTGCTTTCGTCGCTTTCAGTATCTGTCGCTTTAATAAAAGAAATCTGTCAAATTCAAACGCTCGTAAATGTCTTTCGCAGCCTTTCACCCCAAGCAGCCAACCCGTCAGCCAGCCAGTCAACATCCTTCTTGGCCTCCTTGGCGGTCTATGCTGTTTTGTAACTCGCTTTTCCCATTGAGTCTTGTGTTAGCTAATCATATTGTATGTTACACACAAATTTCACAATTGAATGCATTTGAGCGTAGTTTTTTTCTTCCTTTATATACCTCCATCCACTTCAAACGCAATTTTTTGATGAGTTTTTGTGTAGCAAAAATATTTCCGCGTTTTATGTCCTCCGGCATGTTTATCAATTTATGTGCCATTGCTTTTAAGTGGAATTATGAAAAGTATGTACATACATTTGCTCTAAATTTATGTTTAGCTTTTAGTAGTTAGCTTTTGTATAAAAAACCTATTTTTGATTTATCGCAAAATATTAAAAAAAGCTAGGAATATGTGTATTTATTTATTTTTTTTAATTATATCAATGAATCAATTCTATATTTTTTGCGCCGTCTCCTGTTTAATATCGTTTTTAAAATTTTAATGGAAATAAAGTTTTTTTTAGTTTTACTTTATTTTTGCGCATTTAAAAAGTATGGAGTAGTTTTTATTTGATTTTATTGAATGTACATATCGATAATTTCAATTTATTTTTTTCAATTAATTACAATATTCAAGGCATTCAATTAATATTGGCCGTATATCAGATATGCGTATATTTGCGTACGGGATGAGTCCACAAATGGCTAAGGAAAACCACTTAATGCCAACTTAAGCATGTTGACCTCATTATTGGGCCAGTTCCGAAAGGCAACTTCATTGATTGGGTGTTGTATGTGTGCGTGTGTGTGTGAACCCAAAATCCGAGATGAAAGCAAATTTAAGAGCACAATATCTTCATTATCATTGTGCATGCATGGTAATCAGGCGAAGGCTTCATATAGACCAGTTGAAGCGGCAAATTCATATACGAATGTCAACGCAGCGAATTTATCTGTATTTGTATATTGTAACTGTATTTGTATCTGGTATCTTGTCCGCACCGGCATTTACGTCCGATAGCAGGCAACGTTACAATTTTATTGGTCGACTGGTTTTCACTTCAGCATTTAACGATACACACATAAATATATTGATTTAATTTGGCGAATACGTTTTGCCTTAATGCGATCGCAGCTGGAAGGGGGCCCTTTTTATACTCCCTGTGACCGCAGTTACAGTGCAGTCGAAAAGTATGCACAGTCCAGCCACAAGTCTATATAGTACATTTAACAGCCAAGTCAAAGCCAAAACCAAAGCGAAGCGAATGCTCAATGAAAAACAACAGCAACAACACCAACATCAAAAAGAAGAATCAAATCAAAGAGTAATCCACAAAACCGGCATGGCATATGCGGCATTGACAATGTGAAGAGGCTCCACACACACACTTACATTCAGACTGAGACACACACACGCTCGGCAAACAAAACTGTATATTGACCCACTGAACGAGTAAGAAACTTGCCGGCCTGTCCACATACAATGTGGAACGTATTCGCAGCGCTGTATCTGCAAATGGAAGAGAGAGCGGAAAGAGAGAGCGAGATTTTGTATGCGCGCACAGCATCCACACGCAGCCGAAGCGGACAGCTGACGGCTGACACGAAGTCAAAGTCGGTAAGCCAGAGGCGACCTTCGGCCGCATAACAGCCCTGTCTAAGGGCGCCTCTTAATGCTGTTGCGCTTGGCACAGCATAACGGCATCTGCAGCAACAGCAGCAGCAGCAGCAGAATTTCTTTGGTGCTGTCCGTTTAGTTGTTTCGTGTCTTTCTACGCGTGCGGTTAACAGCGATTCATGCGTTTGGTCGTTTCTCCAATGCTAAGCGCGCGAATTTAACGTGATTTTCACGAGATTTTCATTTACAATTAACAGTGTTTTGAGTGTCGATTGCGTGCGTGTGTGTGCGTGTTGAAAGTTGTTGAAATGCAGTCGAATATAAAAAATTACATATGCAAATAGTGCGGCCTCAGTGCTGCGCCCCGTGTGCAAGTTGTGTTTTCGTGTCTTCGCATTGCGCATTTTTTGCTTATCGCGGGCGTTTTTATGGCTCTGACTCTGACCTGACTCAAGTGCCTGCCTGCCAGCCTCGCCAGAACTGACGCGTGACACATACGCCCCGTTGTACGTGGCCGCGTGTGCAGCGAAAAGCAGCTCCAGCTTGCCAGCTTTGGCTTTGGCTTTGGCTTTGGCTTTTGCGGTCGTTTTGGGAATCTCTTTCAATGGAGTTTGGCTCGTTTGCCTAAATTGTGTTGGGCTGATTTGTGTGTTGTGATAAGCCAAACAATCATAGCTACTGAATAGAAAATTTGCCACTCAGGTAGATATAAATTCAAATCACTTTAGCTTTAAATTCAAAATAATTCTCAGCTCAATTTCTATACGCTGGGAGAATTTAGTTTAAGTATATCTTTTAACTTTGTGGATGTGTAAAACACTTTAAATTTTAATTAAATTTATTTTGTCAATATCTTAAAAATTAAATTTATCATTTTTGTCCCTGCGGGTTTTTCAACCAAACATTGTTAAATTCACTTGACTTTTATGTTCACAGTTTTGGCACAATTAAATGTTGTTGTTGTTGCTTTGATGTGGTTTTTATTTTGTGACATTTTAATTTTTTTTAAATGCACTTGAAAATATTTAACAAATTCAATAACGTTCTCTCCTGTGCATAGTTTTCAACAAGACGCATTCATTATTTTCCCATTCTATAATACTTATAATTCCCGACAGGCTTTGGGCAGCTAAATAATGCATAAATTTATCACCGCAGCTCTTCATAATTACGTATATCATTTGTCATCATGATTTAGCACATTGCCTTCGGCATTTTCAATAAGTGCCCCTTCATTAGTTGCAATCCACGGGATACCTTTCTGCCTCCTGAGACAGCTTTTATTGTTATGTTGTCCATCCATTGAGCTGACTGTCTCTTTTCTTCTCATTTCTTTTTTGTGCGTTTAATAAATATGCTGACTTAACAGGTGTAGCGTTTACGTCAAATATTTACGCAGGGGCTCATCTTATATAGATATAAATTTATTTCCATAGAAATCCTGAGTTTAGTGAATTGAGATTTGATTTTATTATGACTATTATATTTGACGTTGCCATTATTAGGCCAAATTATATATATATATATATGTCCTAAAATAAAAGTGACTTGCCAGTTTAATATTAAAATCAACTATTATTATTAAAATGTTATTTAATATTTAAAGCTGTTGAATGTAAAAAATGTGAAGTTTAATGGAAATTATTAATTTCTATAATATTCTCGGAATTATTAAATTCAAATATAAAAGTGAAATTATTAATTTTCAACCGTATCAAAATCCAGTTAAATATTTAATGTACAAAATCTTCTTTTTTCATTGATTTTAATGAGAAACTTTATTTTTATTATGGTCCAGAAAGACGTTAAAGATCGCATAATTTTACAATTATTGTTTAATGTATTTAAATATTTTAATTTACAGAAAAAGTAAATTAAGTGGGCATTTTTTCAATCTCAACAAAAACAATTAATTTAAATAGCATCGTGATATTTTATATATTGTTAATGTGAGTTAAGATTAAATAATACAATACATATTTATCGTAAGGGAAGTCAATATAAATCTCTAGAGTTACCATTAGGAAAGTGCTTTAAAGTTATAATCAAAACAGACTTCATTTTGTTTGGAAATTATATTAGATGTGTTTAACTTACGCACGCACACAGACACACACATTAATAGGGAACAGCAATAAATAAAGTACGCTGACAAATTCAAGTATACTTTTAAAGCCAATACCCCTTTGCGGGTTGTTGTTGTTGTTGTTGTTCTTGATTGTGCTCCCGTCTAAAGTGCTTGACAATCAGCTGCATTGCGCATTAATCCACGACTAATTAGAATTGTGTACTTAACCAATTATCAGACAACGGGTAAAAGCTTCTGTCTCAGTTCCTGCTGCACATCTCTCCCGTTTGCTCAAAGTAAAAGTAATTAAATACGCTCACAAGTGTGCAGCTTGCCACATGGGGCAAGGCGTCAAGAGAGCGAGTGGGGGAGAAAGGGCGCACTAACTGCTTTCAGCCACACTATTTGAATTTTTAATTAAAAGCAACAAAAACAATATGCAAGCGAGCTGCGTGCGTGAACTATCCACAACTCTTGTTTGTTGTTGTTGTGTCTCTTTTTTTTTTTTCAGCTTGCCTTTTTCTGCAAGTCATGTGTGAGGGCACGCTCGGCACTAATTAATTTAGTGAACATAAACAAATGCTGTGGAAGTGGGTATTGTTGGCAAATGATGCTAAACTTGACCTAAAAATGGCCCGAAAAACGTTTTGGCTTAAAGGCCAAAGGTAAGCTGTGCAAAAGTCAAAAAACTTTTTGCCTGCCCTCAAGGCACAACAACACTTCTGTGTGTTGTTGTGTATTTGTGCTTGCATTTTGCATTAGCATAATTAAAACTGAACAAACAGCCTGACAGCAAGCACAGCGTGTGTGTGTGTGTGTGTGTGAATGAGTGTGTGTTTGTGCTATTAACTGGGCTGCCAAAGTCAACATGGGCATAACTTGACCCACGGGCTATGCGACCGCAAAGTATGCAACAAACTCTATTACATATGCCCCCACAAACACACACACACACAAACACACACACACACACACACACTCCGAGTGTATGAGTGTATATCCTTGAACTTTATTGTTTGCACATCAGTGGTTTGCCAAAGCTCAGTGCGTGCTGCGTTTTGAGCACTTCCAGGCCTCCACTGAGCCCCAGTCCCCGCCCCCGCCCCCACCCCTTTTTATGAGTGTATGTGTGTGTGTACTCTTTTTTTTTTTTATTGTATACTGTCAGGCGCAGCAACATATCGGTTTACCATTGAAATATATACGCGCGCATTTTTCAGACAGTTTTCACAAAATTGTACAGAATGTTATTTTTTTTTATATATCTTTTATTTCTTTTGCTATTGCTGCTGCTGCCTTTATTCGCATTGTGGGCGTGGTATATATATTTTTATATATATACGTATATATAAACAATTTTTTGTGTGGCTTGCCGAGAGGCATTTCTTTCAATGGTGCAGCTTTCTGCGAAAAATTAAGCCCCATAGAAGCTGCAGTTAATCCCAATAGAGCGTAAATTTTTAAAGTTTTTTTTTACAGCAATGTGATATGTGATATCAGTTTCAATTATTCGACTTGTTAAATGTGATATGATTTTATTTACTTTCATCAAATAAATTTATTATCATTTCACGTAAGCTTTTCATTTCATTTTATGTCACACATTTAAATTAAATATATTGAGTGTGAATGGATTTAAATCGTATAAACATAGATAATGCATTTAAAAAATCATGAGAAATTTAAATATTTTTCTTGAATAAAATTATTTTACCCTTGATTTCTTGAAACAATTGAAAAGCAAGGCATTAATATTTTAACCTGTCTTTTTTTTGGTCTTAAACGTTGCAATCAATTGTCTTTTAAAAATATTTAGAATTTAAAATGAGTATTAAATTGCTGACTCAAAGCTAAATCACATATTCATATTTGCAGGATTATAAAAAAATTGGATTTGTTTACTGCTATTTAGTCGTGAAATATTACAAACTTTAAAAATGATTTTATATTTGACTTAGCTGTACATAAGTAGACAATTTAAAAAAAACATTTGTTGAGGATGTAATTAAAATTGTCAATTATTTCACTTAAGTTTTTGAGACTGAGACGATGGATTTTTATAGGATAGGTAAATGACTTTTATGAGGGGCATAAATATGACTTTAATAATCAAAAAACAAGTTGTTATGATTGGCGCTATTAATTTAATTTATATTTGTTTATTCATCTTTAAACAATACTTTTCGAATGGTGTAAAACTAAAATTTTGACTGCTTTTAATAAGAATCAAAAAGATTTGAAGAACTATCAGTTTAACTAGTTTATTTGAAATGCGTTCAATTACATTTTGCAATTGCAAAAATGAAAATCATCGACTTGGGACTTTTCGAGTTGATTGCTCTCAATTGATTACGAGCCGAGTTGAATGCATGCTAAATCAAAATCAAAAGTGAAATCAAAACCAAATCCAATTGCCAGTCAATTCGATATATATGGAGTTCAGTTTACAGTTTACACCAGAGTTCGAGCCCAGGGTGTTTCTTTATGCCATTTGTATTACATGTGCATTTTATATGGGTGAACTTTAACACACACCAGGAGCAGGAGCAGGAACAGGAGCTGGAGCACGAGCTTTGCTTTCAAGCGCACATATATTTTATAGTTGTTGCTCGTTTGTTGCACGCGGCTATCTGGAGTTGCACGTTCGCGGCAGTGTTTTATGCCGCGCGCACTTGCACCTTAAAATAATGCCACAACTACACAACATAACTGTAACAACATGTGTATATTGGTGAGAGTGTAAAGCTTTGTTTGCTTACTTTTCCCACAACTCTCAACTTGACAGTCGCGTCAGGCTTGACAGCTGCTTTAAGTACTTTTGTACCCTCAACCTTTAAGTTGTAAGTAGAGAAAGTATAGTATATATATACTATAGAGCAATATATATGTATGTATTTTAATTTGGGCTTAAAACTTTTTACTGAGTGTTTGTGTTTTTAGGCACTGCCAGCTGTTTACTTGGGCCTGGTTTTCTGTTCGCTAAGGTGCTTAGCCTGGTTTACTTTCACAAGTTAAGCGTCGATATACAGATATACAGATATATATATGTATATATTTATTTTTTATTTATTTATTTTAGCCACGGAGCATTGGCTTTCATTTGTTGTTTATTTGTGGGCAAACTTTGTTTGCTGGCTTGCTGAAAAGTTCAAATTGTTGGAATTGTCTCGCTTGCACGTTAAAAACAACGACTTTAACTGTAACTAAAAACTATCTCTCACTGTTTTCCGGCTGGCCGGCAGAAAAGGCCAAACTGTGAACTGGCAAATGCTTAAACAGGCAATACGCGCGGCTTATTAAAACTCGCTTAGTTCTAGGCAAAAGTTATGTGCACCTACCCACTCTAAAAATGTAACACGAAACGGAATAAACACAAAAATTTGTATGAAAATTTAAAAACATAGCCAAAAAACAAGAAACACAGGAAAAACAACAGCGAAAACTGTGCGAAACAATTTATATGAAAAGCAAACAAAGCGGCGGTGCCAGCTGCTGTTTAAGCAAACACAAAGTTACGGCTTCAACTACCGCATATATATATATACATATATATATTTGTGTGTGTGTGCGAGTGTGTGTGACTTTTCGTGGTGTCCACAGAGCGTCGGGGTACTTCATAATTACAGTTGCTTGTATTTAAATTTCACTGGCGGTGCGCCACAGAAGCAGCAGCAGCAGCAGCAGCAGCAGCAGCAGCAGCAGCAGCAGCAGCAGCAGCAGCAGCCGCAGCGGCAGACGCGAAACAGAAACAGAACGGCGATTGTGTTTTTCGGCGTCGGCGTACGTAACGTATACGCAACGTCGCGTGTTGTACATTGGCACATTGGCGCATACATGGCGTATGCTTAATGTGAGCAGTGAATGGACCAACTTTTCACACACTGCCTTTTATTATATATGTATGTATATGTATTTACTCCTATTTTGCGGAGTTGAGCATGCGAACTGTGCAATGTGTTGTCTGAAATTGCCGAGTTTGACTTTACCCGGGAGCGGTGGCAAAAATCCAGTGGGAAATTTAGACAGGCAATCAAATGATTACAACGCTGTGGAAATTGCTTAAGGGCTGTGTATTTGCAACTATTTCAAAATGTTCAACATATTAGCTTAGGACTGTGAATGGCAACTTGCGAAAATAAATTATTTAAAATACCTGACAAAATATAATAAATGCAATATATATATTTAATATAAATAATAAAAAGTATGTGTTTGTTTAATACAAAATACAAAGCTTTTTTTATTGTTAGAAAAAGACGTCAAATTGTAAACTGCAATTTTTCAAGTTCTAAATTCAAAATTCTTTTCAAACACAATATGAAATTAAAGTCTTTAACTAGATACAGCAATTATTTAAAGCTATCTTACAGTTTAATAATTTTAAACTAAATCTTATTGATAACCTATCTAACTTTAATAAGTTCCTTATTCATTCTCTAACTTTCTATTTGTAGTTTGTCATTGGTTCCGGCGTTTATCATTGCTCCCAATGGCAAACGTTATCGTTTAGCTTTTATTAACTGAAAAAAAATTAGCTAAATGCCGTTTGACCCTTGTCAGGGATCAGGGGCAATGTCTGGCAATGTTTCAACCCGCCGAACCAAAGGCCCATCAATAAGATACTTTTATGTACACAGTAATAAGTATCGACAAACATTTCTGAAGGCCATAAAACTTAAGGCCCAACTTGGGCGCAAAGCTGGCAGCGGCAGTTGTTGGTTAAGCTTTAAGTTAGTTTTTGGCAGCAAGCAGAATTAATTATTAACTCCAATTGAGTGCCGCAGCAGCAGCAGCAGAAATTAAAGCCAAGTAAATGGGACAGTCAACAAAATGCCCAAGCTAAAAAGTTTCTCGGTTTTCAGTTAGTTTTTTTTTTCTCCGGCTGTTGTTGGTCTGTGCGTTGAAAATGGTTTACGTTTTTATTTGTCATTCATTGCTGCAAAGTTTTGCCGTTTTATTTTAGCATTATTATTGTTGTAGTTGTTGTAGTTGTTGTTGCTGCTACTTTAGCTGCGATGCGGGCTTTTCACAAGCGACGTTATCTGCGAGCCTTTGTCTTTTTGGCCACACTAGCACAAGTCAGTGCAGATAGAGAGAGAGAGGGAGAGAAAGAGAGAGAGGAGGAATAGGAACAGTTAGTTTGGCAACGAATAAGTTTGGGACAGGGACAGGGCGAGGCATACAGAATGTAAAAAGAAATCAGCTTTGAGCAAAATGAGGCAATAAAGATTTATCTCGAGAGAGCGCCAAAGGACAGGACACCGCCGAATAGAAAAACCAATGCAGCAGATTTGTCAAGGATTTGCAGCTGACAATTTATGTTAGCCGTTGGCTTTACATTTTGCACAATGGCAGCCAACTTATTTTATATATACAATGTATATACATTGATTCCTTCTCAGAACGTATGCAAAATGTTTTGTTTGTTTATGTGTGGCAAACACAAATTTTGTAATCTATGCCGCATGCAACATGCATAAATTTTAATTAAATCGTCAGCTAGGCATACAAATTTCGTCTTCATTTTTCTTAAATAAAAAACAAAAAACAATTGAAATTTATTTTTCCAATTGCTTTTCTCATTTTTTTTTTTTTATTGTTGCCGAAATTGAAAAGTTTTTCGTGCACGCAAATTTATCAGCCGCCACGCCATGCGAATTGCTATTTTCTCTTCTGTTCAATTAATATTAGACGCAAAAATATGAATTTGAAATGCATTCGGCATTTAGGCCTTGACATCTTTAGGCTTTTGCATTGTGTGTGTGCACAGATGCAAACATACACCAAAACAAATTCACACACACACACACAGACACACACACTCGCGGCGTTTTTATCATAACAAAAGCAGCTTGCTTTTCACTATTTGCTTTCAAAATTTATTTAGCATCTGCAAACAATTTTATTTAGCAGCTGCTGCAAAAATTTTCAGCCTAAAAAGTCACACATCATACTTTATATATTTAAGCTTCATATATTTTAGCTTAAACAGGCTTTAAACGCAGAGAGGCTTTTGTTGCTTTTTGGAAAATATCAACATTTAAACAAAAGACCTACAGAATGTAAATAAATGATTTTTAGAGATTTTTCGAACTTAAAGAAACGTACAAGCAATAATTTTAATGTATTTTTAACTTAAGATAAACTGACCAAACTGAGAACAATAAGCATTTATAAATAAAAATAATTTTTATGCATTTTTTGATTTATGAAACAATTTTCTATTAAAGCCTGAAAGAAATGAAATTATAACATTAGTTTTTTATGTATTAACTCTAAAATAAATTCATAATAACACAGGGACTTTTTAAAGTATTGACAAATGCTTTGATTAACTAATAAAGTGATTTAAATCATAATAAGCAATTACATTTTATTGTTTATTAATATACGCTCGATTAATCTTATTAAATTATATTAAACACAATTTTGACAATTGAGCAGCCAACATCAAAAACAATTTAACATTTAATCGATGGCACAGCTGAATGCGTTCGCATTTAAACTATTTTCTGAATTGTTAATTCCTTTGAATAATTTTTGCTTTCTTTATTCAGCTGACTTTTAAAAGAAGAGATGAAAAAAGTTGCAAGCAGTTAATAACAATCAATCTTGAAGTTTATTTAAAATTTTGTTCCAAGCTTTTTCATGTTTAACGAAATATTTTAAAAGATGATTTATGTTGCAGCTCAGCTAATTTTTGGCAAAAATGTCTGAAGGTGTTGCAAGTTATTTATTTGAGCTAGTCTCGGGTGTCCAAATTTTCACAGCAACTTTCAATTACGCATTTAATTTCATTTTAAAATGTTAAGTTTTGGCCGACAGTTGCATAAGTTTTTATTTTTGGCTTTTTCCTCTTCCTTATTTTTTTGGACAAAAACTTGTGCAAACTATTCGCAAATATGATGTGGGGAGGCGGGGGGCTGGAAAGAGTTTGTGGACTAGACGGGTTATGACAGAGAGCTGGATAAAAGTTTAGAGCCAGAACTTCAAGCCAATTGCCGCAGCAGTTGTAAAGTTGCCGCCTTACCAAGTTTGTTTTTGGTTGACTTCTGCAGACACGTTGTTCCCTCCCGCCTCGAATTTGCCGTCACAACAATTTCAATTTCAATTAGAATGGCGCTCATAACCTCGTTGCCACGCTCGGTGCAACTAGTACAGTCCAATCAAAGGCAATACAAAGACATTTTACAATATGCACGCAACACGGCACAGTGGGCAAATGTTCGTAAATATAAGTTAAAAAGAAAGTTTATTAACAAACTTTTCGGAAAAGTTGAGAAAACTTTAAAGAACAAGTCAAAAACATTAGAGCGTTTTATATGAAGCATGCTTATTGAAGAAAATGTATTTAAATACAAACTTTTAAAAATTTTTAGTACATGAAAGTATATTTTTTAAAGGAAGGTAAAACTCAATATACTCTTCTGCACTTCTTTAATGATATATAAATATATACATATAAGCTATTTTTAATTTGAAATTTTTATTAGAAAATTCGTATAACTTTCCACAGTGCACAATGTTGTCAGATTTTCGTCTAGTATTAATTCCTATTTTGCTGCTGTTGTTTTCATATTCCTGTTTTGTTTGCCACTATGGCAATTGCAAATACTCCAACTGCCTGGTGCCGGAAGTCGGCCGCTGTTTGCCGGATTCTTTACGGATTCACATGTAAACAAGCCCCCCAACTTTGGACGACTTTGCTTTGTGCTGTGCCATCAGGTTTTAGTGGACTTTTGGCGGCACGTGCACGAAGCCAAACGGAAGCCTTGCTTTAAATTCGCATAAAAATTGCGCAATCTTTGCTGGAATTTGGCAGTAAATCAACTTTCCGTGGCGAGCACCTACAAACAGGCAATAAATTATACACATAGGAGAAAAAAAAAAAAAAAGAATTGTCCAATGTTTCGATACTGTCATAAGTCGAGGCGATCGCTAAGTGGTCAGCAAAACAAAACATAAATAAAACACAAAATATAGCTGGGATAAAGAAAATATAAAACGTTGAAAAAATAGAAGCAAATCACGTAGTGATTAACTATTTAATGCCCTGTATAGGGGATAAAGGATTAGTTACTCTCTGTCTTTTAAAATACACTGCAGATAGTTTTTAATTATCTTTAAAAGTGGATCAAGTTGTTGAAGCAATCTTTCCATTTTAAATGCAATAGTTTAACATTTGTCTTGTTTATGTACCCCTTTACCCACTCCTTTATACCCAACCAAATAAGCTATTGAATATATGCATTAGGCATAGCCGATTTTAAAGCAGGGTATATGGACGGACATGCAAATACGAACCCAAACCGAAACCCGAAACCGGAAAACACTTTAGCTCAGGCCAAAATTAAAGCAAACGCCAATTTATTTGGTCTCTGTTTTCCATGGGCTGCTACGTAAAAGATAAAAACGTGACCGCGAAAACATAAAATATATAAAAAGCCCAAGCGAGCCAAATGAAAATGAGACACGAACAAGGATGAGACAAGGGGGAGGTGGGGATGAGATGTCAGTCGCTTTAATAGGCCGCGTTCAGAGGGAGAGAGAGTGGAGAGAGTGAGTGAAAAAATGTGGCATACTTTGTGGCGCTTGTCAGCTGCAAGTGGCGCCATAAATCAGGCAAAGCAGCGAGTGGGCGCCGACCACAAACAAAAGTCAAGTCAAAGGCGAAGCCACAACACAAATGCCGCAACTTGAAAGCAATTTTAGTTTTAATATGACCCGTTTCCTTTGGTCTTCTATTATTATTATTTTTTTATTTTTTTTATTTGATTTTTCTGTTTGTCTAGAACAGGCCTGTTAAAGCCCGGCAACACTGAAGAGCACAAAACGCGTTGCGAATTATTGATGCCTCATCGCTGATTGCTTTGCGTTTACGCCATTTGACACAAATGCTGTTGTTGGCTTACAAACTAAGCCCAAAACTCGCATCCTCCTGCCAATTCTAATCCCGCACCCGCCCCCGCCCCCCGTTTAGAACATGAACCGCTCTTGGGCATAAATAAGTGAAGTTATTTGGTATGTCTGGCATGTACTCGACTTGGCCTGGCTTCTATTGGAACGCATTCACTTTCCAATACCAAATAGCTACCTCTCCCATCATGTAGCATGTTGTTATTATTTTTGTTTCCTGCTTAGGGGGTCGTCTCTGAAAATATCAGTGCACACATTGTCAGCATCTCAATTCGCCTGGCATAAAAAGTTTTTCCTTGCTCATTTCTCGCGCATTAGCATCGTTTTTTGGTATCTGTGCACAAAATATGGCAAAACAATAAACGTTATAACAATTGTGGCTGCCTCTAATCGCAGCTCGAGCCCTGCCCAAAATGTTTGACAGCTTGCCCTAAGTGCTTTATGTGGTTCACTTGGCGGTGTCGTCGTCCCGCCCTTCAGCTCGTCCTTTATTGAGCTTTAAATTGTTCGCCGAGTTCCGCCCGCTATAGTCAGGAAATTGCTTGGAGGTGTTCCAAATAGATTTGGGTTGTTCTGCTCCAAATAATGAGCTGCATTTGTTTTATTTGTTGGTGAGTTTTTGCAATCTTCATTTGATGTTAGGAAGAAGTTAGAAACTGGCAATTTTCACTTGACAGTTATATATTTAGTTAACCTGTCTTCAACACGAGAAGTTATGAAATTATTAAAACGATATTATTTTGTTAGATTTGAAGAGTTTGTCAACTTTTCTTTTTTGTTTAATGTTCGGCAGTTTGCTCATTTAATTTGTTGTGTTAAATGCTTCATTACAAAGGCAGACTCGTATTAAATTCCTTTTGTTTAATATTTCCTTGGGGAGTGTATTAAAATTTTATTATAAAAATAGGTTTTTTTTATTAGAAAAGCTGTTGTTTATTAACATATATAAAGGCATACCAATATATAATTTGTAATTAGTTTAAAATATAAATACATACAGATATATATATCTGTTAGGCTTTTTCATAGTTGGTACCCCAAAGATAAAAAATCCTTCTCTTAAATATTTTATTATTCAGCCCAATTATACTCAGCTTATACTATTATAGAAGAAATCTTTTACTCAAAATATTTTAAGGCTCAAAGTTAAAAGAAAAAGACCATAAAATAAATAAATAAAATAATAATAATAAATAAAATAAACTTGCATTGCTAAATGTTAAACTTTAATTTCTTTACATAGAATAATAATAATATTATATCAGTAAACTTTAAATATTTAAATTTAAAATGGTATATAGTAAAATATATTTAAATTGAGCAGAAGATTGCAGCGAACATTGAGCGTTTTTGTCAATTAATAAACAACATTAAATTATGTTGTATTGATGGAAATATTATAAATAAATACCTTTTTTGAATACTGCAAGCAATTCGAGCTTATTTTGCTGTTTTCCTTGCTATAATTCCTGCTTAACTCGATCAAGATCTTACACTTAATTTCACGCGCCGAAATTGCGCATCGTATTTCGTATTCGTGTCATTAAACAGGACACAGCTTAAAGCCACTGGCAAAGATTAAATAATTCCCGCTCGCTGGTCGTCAGTCTTATCGTGAGATTTAGCACTTAAATACTGGGCGAAAGTCTGCGAGGTGGAGACTTTTCATATTTTGGCAAAGGCATCAAAAAAAGAAAAACTCAACCCCTTTTTGGTAATGGCCGCGTCAAAACTCGCCAGCGGCAGGCTATTAATTTAGTTTATGGCGCTGGCAAGTTTTGCATAAGCCAATGTCGATGGCGATGTCCTTGAAGAGCGTAATGAACTTCTGGCAGCTAAGAGCTGAGCGAAAATCTTTTCAATTGTAAATGTGTAGTGCCATAAAAGCGAAAAGTGAGTCATAATTTAATATTAAGCGGTGTTCAGCTCAGGAGGGCATCGGGCAAAGGGGGGGCAAATTGGGGGGGGAGACTGCAGCGGTCGATCCTGTCCCCAGTTGACGTTTGTTTTTGTGCGGCCAGGCCACAGGACGCTGCTCCCGGGGGTTCGCATTTTAGCAGCATTATGGGGCGCATGTATTATATTTACGAGTGTGTTTATGTTTATGCTGATTATTAATATTCATATTCAAACACACACACACACACACACTTTCATGCATTGAGCGTCTCGCAAACAAACATTTAAATGATTTTTATGCCTGCGCACAGAAAATACGCAATGCTTTTTGCTTTATTTCGCATCCAGCATTCAAGTTTAATGTTTTGTGCAAAAGAACTTTGCATAAAAAAACTCATGTGTGTGTGTGTGTGTGGCTTGTTTGTGCGTGTGTGTGCGTGTTGTGTGTTATAAAAGTACATTTTATTTATTTGTTTCTGGGCTTTCGGACCCATCTACATTACGAAAGGTAAACAATATAATACGCTCCGTGTGTTGTCCTTTTTTTGGGGATCCTACGCAGTCTGTGGTTCACCATCTCCAACCCCATTTTCCCCCCATACTAGCTAGTTTTACGGTCCTTTGGGTGATAATTCAATTAGCTGCTTCAGATAAGCTCGATTTATGAACTGGGCATTTACCCGAGCTGCCCGTGCGTTGACATTGGCTCTTATTTATTAATGGTCTTTTGTTTATTTTTATTAATATTTTTGATTAGTGTGCTTTTCAGTTTTTTATGAAACATTAAAATATAAACATTTTCTTAATAGAAATTGTTTTTACTAAGCTTTGAATTGCGCTGAAAAATATTTAAATTTATTAATTATCTATATTCTTTATCTATGTATATTCTTTGAATATATGTTTTTAAACAAACAGATATAGTTTGGCTATTAGCAAGTTATTTGTATCTTTGAGATGGGCTGTGACAACTACTTTATTTATTTATCTGTTTAAATGCGTTTCTAATTAATTAAAAAAATGTTTTACTTATTGCACTGTTTTTTGTGTATTTTTTATAATACAATACTTTTTGGACAAAGAAAAAACCTCTGGTTTTATGAAATGTTTACGTTTCAATTCAATTTAATTCTCTTCTATAAGTCATCAACTTCAACTACAACGTTTTTAATCAACCAAATATTTCTCTCTTTTATTTATTTATTTTAAAGTCCATTTTCTTTGTCTTGCAAATATTCAATCAATTTGTTTTATTTGAATGCATCAAATGAAATTTGTAAATACATTTAATAAATTTATTTAAATTCATAAAATGAAAATTGTAAATACTTTAATAAATTCCATATTTTTTTTGTGTACATCAATAGGTTATTAATAAATTAAAAACCTTTCGACCTTTTATTTTATGATACACACAGGTATTTTATAATTCCTTTTGTTGTTATATTTCATATACATATATAAATATATGCCATATTTGCAGCTTAATAACCGAACACAATGTTATTTTTAGCCGCGTGTGTGTCCCAATGCCCTAAAGGTGATCTACACTAAGCCCAAGCCAAGACAACAAAAACAACAAACAAGGTCCCCAAAATGTTGGCCTCACTATTCTATCGAAATCCTTTTAGGCAATTCACAAAAGGGCTTTACACATACGCATACATACATATGCACATGCAAACACATACAAACAAACATGTATATATGTATGTGGGAGTGTAAACCTATTCACATCGCTCGTTTGGCTGTAAGTTGCGAGTGGGCCAAGTTTGGGCGGGACAACCATTTGGCCATTTGGTCGTTTTGGCCATTTTGGCGCTGCCTTTTTGCGTAATATTTATAATTTATGGAGGTTTTGGCAAACGTAGCCTTCTTCGCAGATGCCAGCTGCTGTTTATAATTTTCAAAGGTATTCGGACGATGCTCAAAGCAAAGCAGGTTTATTAAGTAAATTGTTTCCGTTACTTTTCGGATTTCCTTTGAAATGGCTGCGGATTCTACCGTTGTTGTTTGAACTCCCGACTCTGTCGACAACAACAAAAAAAGAGTACGCATTTAAAGGACGCCAGCCCGCACAGGAAGTCAAGTTGAAAGGACTTTGCCTTGTGGCGCGCACTCTCGACTTTTTGGTCTGTTCGTTCATTAAAGCGATTTTCACTGCCAAGTAATTTATGTGTCAATGAATTTTGCCAGCTACGCCTTTGACATCAATTCTCTGACTCTGCTGGAAATTCAATTTGCCGGACAGCCAGTCAGTCTGGCAGTCATTCAGTTTGTCAGTCAGTCTGTCAGTCTGGCAGTCTGGCAGTCAGTCCGCAGTTGTCGTCGCCATTTAGCTCGTAATTTTTATAGTCCTTTAGGCCTCATTTGGTCATGAAGCTCAGCTGCGATGCTATATGAGTATTTATTGTGCTCCATTTGTTGTCGTTGTTGTTGTATTCCTTTTATTTGTCGCATTTTGTTTGTTGCTATTTTTGTGTATATTTTTGTTGTATGTATTTATACGATTTTCATACACAGCTTAAATTATGTGACTCAAGGTCATGTGATAAATTTACCCTGTTTTTTAACAGACAATAGGGTATAAATAATAATAAAATATAATAAAATTGTGAATATAAAAGTTTTCCTATCAAAATGATTAAATCTGACAAAATGCCTATATAGAAATATTATAAAAAAATAGAACCAAATAGAGGGAGTGAGAGAGAGAGAGCAAGATAGAAGGATCTCAGAAAGATAGATACAAAGAGTGAGAGACGTATAAAGGGGCAGATCTTGAAAGAGGAGATAAAACTACAGATAGAGAGGGATTGAAAGCAGTGAAATACAGAGATAGAGAATGAAAGAGAGAGTGAGAGAGGATAAATATGCCATGAAAAACAAAAATCTTTGCATTCTGAACGTGCTCAAATAGAGTATCAATCGGATGTTACCTAAATATGTTAACAATGAATTATTATGTTTTAAAGTAATCAATATTAAAATAATATATATTTTATAAAGAAAATTGTTTGTAATATTTTAATATTCTTCTACGGCATAGTCTAGTTTATGATAACATTTTTTGGCTTTCACACTAAATACAAATCAGTTGCTAATAAAACAAAAATGAATTTAATAATTGCTTCCAGTTACAGGGTCATTGTCCAGTCGACTACTTAAACTTATGTTATTGCCTTGTTCCGGGTTCGTGGGCTGCTTTATGACTGCTGCAGAGCTCAATTTATAGACAACGATTCGAGATTCGTGGCGGCATTTGCAGCAGTGCTTATTGCTTTTCATGGCATGCTGTTAGGTGGTAAATAAATAAACTTAGTGTCTGAATTTTGTCGCAATTACCAAGTGGACCTCTATATATACATATACATATACATATACATATGCATTTCGGCCGACCAGCTGTGAACATTAAGTCGTACATAATTTATGAGCTCTGCAGTCGCTTAATGAAAACCTATTGAAAAACATGTGGCAACAAACCAAACAATGCTCAGTTGACTTGAATTCGTCAAGCTGCCAGTTAACTAAATGCAATATATACATTTATCATTTTTTGCTGTGGCCCAATAGTTGTTCCTAACGCTAAATTAAGCAATCTGCATACAAAAGAAATGACGAACTTAACAAAACAACAAAACAAAAAAAAAATGCGCATGCTGTGCGGTTTTTTTCAGTCATGGTTGCTGTAATTTGAATTTATTTTGGTAAGCAAAAAAAAATCGCCTTTTTTTGTTGGCTAGAAAAATGCAAATAACGGCAAAATGTTGCCTTGGTCCTGTCGGGGGCTATTGTTTGCAAATTATTTGTATTCGTGTTTTCGTTTCGTTTCTTCATTTTTTTGTTGTTTTTTTTTGCCTGTTGTCTCGTTTGCTTCGGTCAGCGCCTTGTGCTGACTGGGCCCAAGTTACTTCCGTCTGCCGGCACATAATCTACGTCATTTCCGTTTTAAATTATTTACATAGGAAATATGGCAGGCTCACGTCAGATCACTGACTGAACTGGACTGGACGACGTCCTTTTTTTTTTTGCATACTCAGCGCTCCTTTCAATTGTTATTGTGATTTTGCCTTGCTTGTTTTTCTTGTGGCTTGCATTAATCTTTTGGATTTCTTTGTGTGCGCGGCCTCGCAGTCGGAATCGCAATCGCAGCCTCGATTTGCTCAAGTGGCCCAGGCCGGACTTATATTGCGCATTTTGGCCCACTTTTTGGGCCACTTTTTTGCTATTTGGCTTGTGAGTGTTTTTGTTTCTCTTTGCTTGGTTGCAATTTTTTGATTTCGCGCTCTTTGGCAGCTTTTGGCTGCTGCTGCCGTTTTCCGGTGCTTTTCGTCGTAATTGAATTATACGCTTGCCTGCGCCCCTGTGTGTTCTGGTCCTTGTTGTCCTGCCGCTAAGCCCACCGTATGAAATCAAAAATATAAAAAAAGCAGTTTAAATATTTGCACAATTTTCGGGACTGACAAAAAAAAAAATAATAAAAAAACGTTTCCTTTGCCTCACTTTCTTTCTTTTTTTAACTTTTAAAAATGATTTTTCATATAATTTATGCAGATTGATAGATAGGCGGCATATGAAAGAGCCACATAATTGTTTACGCCAGACTTTTCGAATTCAAATATCGCACTTTTTTTTTGGCCAAAGCCAATTTTCAATTTACATAAAATGAAAATTTTGAACACTAATTGTAAATGATCGTAAAAGTTAAATAACCCGTAATATGAATAATATTATTTTATATGCGAAATCTTGCATTTATATGTATGTGAACCAGATAGCATTGACAGAGTGTAATGAAAATGATTTAGAAATTAAGGATATTGGCTGTGTGCATTATTATACAATATTGTAAAGAAGTATTTCTTACTTATCTAAAGTTGGTATCAATATTAATCATATACATTTTTTTGTACCTCATTGTATACCTAATTGTTAAATAATAATGAAAATTCTCTTGTTGCTTATATATATCTCTTAACCTTTTATGTTTCTTGGAAGTCAATTATGTCTATAAACTGAATTTTAAATGTACATGAATATTTTATTAATTAAGTTATGATTCTACTAATCCCTATACTCCTTTTTTGGAAAGACGCATATATACATATACATATACATATAATGTTTGACCTTAACTTAATATGTTTGCTATTAAGACATTAATAAATAATTCATAATAATAAATGCACGCATCGTTGTGTTTAACTGACTGTTCTATTTACTTTATGTTTTGGCATTAACTATTTGCTTTTAGTAAAATATAGGATAAGCAATAAACACAACCTTTCATATCCTTTATCGGTTGGCATCTGATAGAAATTTAAGAATGTTTCTGTTTTACTCAAACTCCATCTATTTTAAAAATATTGAACTTATGACAATTCAAGAAATTCCCAAGAATTTTCTTATTTCTCAATCATAAATAAAATTAGTATAAATTTGAATAAATGCAATGTTAAATATTACATAAATTGGCGTTTGCCTTTTTTGTAGCTTGAATTCACAATTGCATAAATCTTTATAATTACTTCAATCAATTGTATTGCTCTTTTTTTATTTTAATATAATAAGCAATAAATCAAAATCTTTTATATTTAAAGCATATTCTATGGAAAACGTTTGTCATATGGCTGAAACATTTATGCCTAGATCAATTTATATATATGTATATCAATATTAATTTAAATTTTTTATTTTAACTTAATAGATCAATTTCTTTGAGTGTTTTTTAAGCATAGGTTAATAGTATTCAGATACGTATTTAAAATACGAGTTTCAATTAATTATTTTATAATGTTTAAATGCCAATTTATAAAAAAATTAACCTTTTTTAATATAAAAAAGCGACAACAAACGTGTAATTTAATTATTTTGCGATTAAGCCTGGAATTTATGTTCACACGCTTAAAGCGCGATTTAATCGCACAATTATTATGATAATTTTGAGTAAACTAAGTGAAAATATGCGCACCGTTGCAAATTCAGCTGTCGTTTTTTTTCTTCAGACTTTTAATAATTCGCACACGCTTGTTTATTTATGATTGCATAAATAGCTATTTATTAAAAAAAAATTAAATATATATTATTTCTTTTTGTAGAGGTTTTGGGTTGATATTTATGAGCATTGAGCAGCAACCTTTTTGCTCAATTCATTAAGTTTCAGTTGCCAATTTGTGACAGCCGAGCGAGTTTTCCTTTAGGCTAATGGCAATCTGGAAGCACATAAAAGACATTTGCGTCATTTAAAAAAAAAAATGGTTACAAAATAGAAACATTTGTTATGCCCAACGCACATAAGTATAAGAAAATAAACTGAATCAAATGATTAATGCATGGCAACTTGTGCAGAAAACTCTTTGAGAATGTGAAATGTAAATGAACACGTTCAAAATAAGTATATTTATTTGAAATTGGTCAACATGAAGGCAAAATTTAATTTTATGAAATCAATTTTCATTATGCGCTTAAACGGCCTGGGTCAGTCTTTCTTTTCCAGAGTGTCGTTAAAAATATATTTTGTAACATTCGCTCGAGTGTTTTTCTCTCATGTGACTGCACAGCAGTGTATGTGTGTGTATGTGTGTGTGTTTTTGTGTATGTGTGGTAACATTTACTTTTGTTGGCCGCGTCCAGGGAGTCGTTAAAATGCAGTTTAGAAAAACCCCAATGCCACCAAAGACAAAGTGCCTGATAACGAGCGCCCTGGACATTCTCTCGCTGGCCCTCAGCTTTTTTTAACGGCACATTTTTCTTTTTTTCCATGAGCTCTTTTTTTATGCGATAATAAAATTCATAGCGCCTGCATGTAAAATCAACTTACTGGCCAACAGTAGCAACAACAACAAAAACAACACATGTTCTAAGCCCTAGCTGCAATGCACATTGAGTTCAGGGTTAAGGTATGAAGAGAGTTTATTTAAAAAAAAGCAAACTAAAATAGTTTATCGGTGGAATTTAGAAATATTACCTTGCTTAGGTATGTGCATTTAATAACATTAACTCAAATTTGTGCAGTGAAATAAAAAAAGAGTTGTAGAGACTCAAACTTTAACTCAAGACGAACTTTTATGCATTGGGTTTGGCTTGATTAAGAAAAGGAATAACTTTTCTGTTGGTTATGAAAGACAGCACAAAACTCGGTTGCAGTAATATAAGAATGTAATTTGTTGCTATATGTATTGCATAAAAAAATAAACAAATTGAATTCATATCTGTGCTGGGATTTGAATTTAGGACTGTGTTCGTTTGGTCACGAAATTAGAACCCCTTTAATTACAATAGTAACGAAAACTAAAAGACTTTATTCTTATTCTTGAAACTTATCACTTTAGCCAACGCGGTTATTGAAAAGTTTGTGATTAACAATTTAAATTCCCTCCCAGAAAGATGGACGAATTCAAAATTGTGTTGTTTCTTTTCAAGTGTAATCATAATATCGTGTATACATTTGAGTACATTTTTCGTGTACCTTGTCCCACTGTGCAGCTAGAGTGCGTGGGCGTCTATTTTTATTTCATTTTTATATACATTTTACGTATTTATTTATATTTTTTTTTTTTGGGCGGGCAGCTGTTGGAACACAATTTGATTTCCAGCAGCTTAGCGCGAGGATTTTCTTAATGCTTTTGTTCTTTTCCGGGTCCGTTTTTTGCGCTGGTCCAACTATTCTGTTGGTTTTGTTTTGTGTTTGCTAAAGCACAGTTATGAGTTTGGCTTTAGTTTTGATGGGTTGACTTGGATGGAACTAAGCAAACATTTAAATTTGTGAACTTAAGCGAATTGAAATAAATTATAAATAATTTTGTGGTTAATTTGGGCGGCACAAAGCGCCTCTAACTAACCGGGAGATTGTTTTTGGGGCGTAATCAAGCGCATTGACGTATTAAATATTCAAATTCTATTAGTGCAACAAATATACACTCATATATTCAACCATAAATGTGTGGGTGTGCGTGTGTGTGTGTGTGTGTGGTGAAAATTTACCGCAATTAGACGACAAATCGTTTTGACGCCAACACTTCGACTATCTCTATCTTTATCTCTTTCCGACTCTGTCTCTCTTTCTACGCCTTACGCTCAAGTTGTGACGTCAACATGTTTAAATGTCTTTGTGCCATACGTGTCTGTGTGTGTGCGAGTGTGTGTGTGCGTGTGCTTGTTTGCGTGTTTATGTGTGTAGGGGCATTAAAGCATGAAATTAATGCACAAGGCATAGCAAATAGCCCTAAGGACATGCGTGCCAACGTTCCAGGAGCAGCAGCAGCAGCAGCGGAGTGAGAGTGCAAAAATGGGAAAGGGACCGAGACACATTAATTTGTATGAAGCACTGAGCCAGGCAACCGCAGCAGCAGTAGCAGCAGCAGCAGCAGTCGCCTTATAAAAATTGTCGAAAGTAAATTTTTATTTTAGCCTGACGAACTGAATTGCAGCTGCCGCTGGAGAAATTTAATTTGTGCCACACGTGGCGTATGCGCAATTTAATTAAAGCACAAATAAATGCTACAAAAAAAGTTTTCCATGAATTTTGCCAAAGTGATAATTTTTGTCCAATATTTTGCCCAGGGCATCATTCAATTTTAACATGATGTCAGTTTTCCTTTCAAGTTATTTTTTTGGGACATGTCACACAACAGAAGACAAAAATGTCCTATTATAATGTACAGCAAAAACTCAGCTAGAAATAGCCTTTATTCGCTATGCTCCGTTTCCGCATATTAAAAGCCAAGGCGATAATCCAGAGATGGCTGCGTGACACGACAGCGTGAATAAATTTCTAGTGTAATAAAGTGAAACAGAATTAAGTCATATAAAAAATGCTGCTTTAAACAAAAATTATTTAAATGTGTCTGTTTATTTAATGAACAAAATCTAATAGAAAACATCAATTTTACTATTCAACAATTAAAATTGATGTTTGCCCTAATAAATATTATAAATTTGTTACATTAAATGAATTTATGTTTTAAGATTAAATTCTTTGAATGATGAACAATATATATATTATTATTTATTTTATATTTCTTTTTGATTGTTCATTAAGAATATAAAATAGAGCCCGATTTCTAAATTAATGTTTAATTTAAAAATGCCTTGTGTTAAAGCAACCCAATTTAAACTTTTTCACAGTTGATTTCCCTTTTTATTTCCCCTGCACAAGCCTTAAAACATAAATATATTAAAATATTCCCATCACTTAAAATGATTTATCAGCCTGGGCAAAACAGGTTCTTTGACAAAATTTTAAACATATTTTGGTACCTCGCAAATTTTTGCATATTGATAACGTTCGTTTAGTTCATGTGACAGATTGTTGAAAAGTTGCTTTTATATATGCTGGTGGTCACATAATTGTGCAATCTGCATATAAATTTTTGCGCCAGTTGATTGGATTTTTTCCCAATAGCCATTAGTTATCCATCAAATGCATCGTCTTACACAAACACAAAAATAAAATAATAAAATACATTTATAAATACTTTTAAAGCAAGTTTGACCGACAGCTTCCAAAGCAATTCCCTCCTGCGTAGTTATATCAAGCTGTGGCTTTTTCTAGCAGGAAGATAAATGTATGTATGCTGGCGTAAAATGTATGCGAATTATGTTGGCAGTATGCTTGAGCATAGTTTCCCCCATTTAGACTAATTTCTTTGCACATATTTGGAAAGTTTGGCAAGTGCAAGAACTTTTGTTGGCCTGCCCTGTCTTGTAAATTGCACTTCGATACGAGTCCTCAACTTGAATTTGGTTTGGAACCCTCTCCAAAATGTTGAAGCATTTTTCAACAAGTTTTGAAACTGTGCTCAGTGCTCATTGCACTCAACTATTTGCACTTAATGGCCGTTAGCAACATTTTTCTATTTTATTTTAGTTTTAGTTTTAGTTTTTTGGGTTTTTTTTTGTATACATGACGTATACTTGATGCTGGTCGGCCAAAGTTTCAATGGAGTGCAAAGCACAGTTTGGTTATGTAAATAGTGCATGATATGGTTTTTGTGCGGTTATGCAAATGTGGCCAACATATTGTTGTGTGTGTGGGTGTGTGTGTGTGCAATTGTTGCAGTACATTCAAGTGGAAATCAAATGTAATTCGGATCCAGGCCATACAATGCGGCTAAGCTGGCATTTTCAATTTAAACCACTTAAGAAATACGCAAGTCAGCTTATAATTGGCTAAAAATGAATTGGCTGGTCAAGATTAAATTACCGAAAAAACGCTTTAAAATAAAATGCAAAACCAATTTTCACATAGTGCAGCAGCAACAAAAGCCCAGGACTTATTGGCATTAAGACCACTTCATAACTGTCAGGCGTTGCAAGGGAAAGAGCATTAAAAACGAAAGTAAAAATAAAAAGCAAACACATGCAGCACGAAAAACAAATAAAACAAAGTCGAAAAAAGAGAAACACACACACACACACACACAAATATTTGCATAATACCCAGTCGTATAGGGTTGACATTAAGTTGCCAGATGAAACCGGACGGCGCAGCCTTAAGCTCCTTTTCAGTTGGCCAGCGAAAGGATCGCCTAGGCCATAACTCATCTCAGCAATTTTGATTGTGCGCTGGAGTCCAGTTGCACACGGCTAAAGGACTAAAGTAGCCAAAGGAGTAAAGTAAAAAGCTTACAATAAATCACGGCTACGTCGTTGCGAAATTAGCTACCTGTTAAATGGTCGCTTCGCACTGCATTTCCCATTTTCACATTTCCCATTTCCATTCGGCTCAAATTCACACTTAAGTAATTTTATGCGCCTTTCGCAATGTATTTTTATCTTTATAAATATTTGATCAGGCTGCTTTGTATGCACATTGCGTATACGTGTGTGTTTGTGTGTGTGTGTGTGTGTGCGTGTGTGTGCGTAGGTGTGATTGTTTGTCTGTGTGTGTTTATTTCATGTTTCGCACACTCAAAAAGACCCACAACAGAGTCGTACAATACATATTACATGTCAGCTTTGTCGAGGATTTCACTCTGGATGCTCTGCCATGCATATTTAATTGGCTCCATAGTCACACGGTGCTCTCTCTATCTCTCTCTCTCTCTCTCTTACTCACTCACTCAATCTCTGAGTGCTCTGTGATTGCTGCACTTGATTATTGTAAAATATTTACTAAATAAAATGTGAGTAGTATTCGCATGAACTGAAACATCTGCGGGTGAGATACATTTCACTCATTGGAACTATGATTATTTCTGTTTCTGTATACAATTATTTTAATGAATTTTAGTAGAAACATTTTTAATAAAATTATTTTGCAATTTAATTTATATTTTTATATTTGACTTTTTAATTTCTTTGTTAAATATTCTATATATACATTTTGATCAGCCTTTCCCAGGGATTCCTTACCAAGTACAATTAAAACAAAAAGTATTTGCATTAATATCTTCGATATTACTTTGAATATTTTCTCTCTAACTAATAACATATAAAGACAACTATAATTTTTGTTCTGTCTTTATTTCGAACAAAGAAGAAGACTTTTTCCAGACTTGCCCAAACTAATTTTGTTGGGTTGCTAAGTCAGCTTTTATAATTTAATTGGAGGGCAACGAGTCAAAATGGGTTATTTTTATGTGCCAAAGGTTTGACAGACAGGAATTAATATAATGTTTTATATAAACAACTCAATTTTGAAAGATTTTAAGTATCTATACAACATTTTTTAAAGATAACTTTTTAAATTAAGATGGAAGTTTGATCAAAGTGATCTTGATATGTGTTTCGAAATTAAATTATATTTTAAAGTGCATAATATTTTGAAAACCTTAAACCGCGAGAGTATAGACTAGTTCCAACATTTATCCATTTACATATAGACACAATACATATATATACATATTTTGTTAGACTTATGCAAATAGGTTTAAAAATTTATAACTCTCTCCCCTTCATTATCGTTAAGCTAGATACAAGTTGTTTAAAAATCCTACATATCTTAAAACCACTTTATAACTTCTTTATACCGTTAAACAACTATTTTTTACTGGTATATACTATAAAAATCATGTAAGCTGAACATCGGTTTGCTGAAATGGTATTTGTGTCTCGACCATTTGTACAACAGAAAGAAAAAAACCATTCGACAACAATGAAATCTGTGTTAAATGTGCGACTGAAGCGCTGACAATGAGAAGCCGGCAAAGCTGATTAATCCCACTTGACCTTTTTTTTTTTGCATTTTGTTGCCTTTAAAAAATAAGTAAGCAAAAAGCGAATAATTTGAGTCTATGGCCATAAAGCAGACACAGACGAACCAGAATTTGAACTTTGAATACTTGTTGAAATGCAATGATTGGAATTTTTGTGTATTACATTTTGATGAGTATCGTAAAATAATTAGCAGCCAGACAATTTAAATTGAACAAAAATTAAATTCTTGCTAGGCTCCAAATAAATTTTTCGGTAAATTTGACACGCATTTAAATCGAGCTTAATTAAAGTATACACATATTATTGTTTGGAGACACTTTTAACACATGATTATTAATGTATTTTGCTGGTTTATTATTTTAAATTGCTTCTTGTTTAGAAAAACATAATAAATTTAACTAATTAAACTGCGTATTCGTTATCTTAAATATATTAAATTTGCGCTTATTCTAAAAAGACAATTAGAGTGTTGTATTATTTATTTATTTGACCAAGAACTATATTAAAAAAATAAAGGAAAATTTGCAAGTTTCAATTTTAATTAATTTAATTTAATAATTTAATTTAAACTTGCTACTAAAGATTGTAGTATATATATAATATATAGTACACTTTATCTAATAACAAATCGTATAGTAGATAGTACCGTATGTTGTATATATATATACATACATATATGTGTATTGCAAAGTATATAAAAAGAATATAGTATAGTTAAGTTAAACCCATAAATTCAACTCATTAAAAATCCGTAATCATCCACATAAATCCATTTCCAAGCAAAAGCTTAAATGCAATATTATGTTGTGATATTTTATTGATATGAGCAATGCTAAGTATTTTGGGAGTATCGTGTTTAAATGACCCGACCTCAATTCGCACCTTAACCTGGCCTTGGTCACTTGGACAGGATAATCAGTGTATTAGTTGCCATTGGCAGTGCTGCATAAACAAATACAAATATACACGCAGCCAAATCCCGGTTGCTTATTATTTTTAGTAAATTATGAAAACGATAAGCCTAATAGCCGGGGCGCTGACTGCGCCTGCTCCTGCCGGCAGCAAGGACATGTGTTGCCAGCGTGCCGTGGGCGTTGCAAGGGGCAAGGAAGATAACGCAGCCAAGTAAAATCAAATGGCATGAAAATGTTAGCATAGCTTTGGGCGTTCGACTCAAGCTAAGCTCCTGCCACTAACTGTTTGTGTGTGTGTGTGTGTGTCTGAAGGGGGAAGGGGGAAGGGCGAAGGGAATATCTCCCCGTCGACGCCATTTTGTTTAATATGCCAGCTGGTGGCTAAGGGCACCGCATGCCAGCGATTATCTAAAAGACATTAGCATTCTCGCACAATGTTACCACAGTAATGTACTACAGCTTGTTTCTAATGCTGAAAGACTTCTGCCTGTGCTCATGTCTGCATGTAAATGTCCTGCTTTGTTTAGCAAATTCACACCGATGCGTGGCATTCTTTTCTTTTTTTTTTTTAATTATTTGAAATGCCCACAGAGTTGGCTTATGCACATATCGCTGGTACGTGCTTTCCACTGTTTGTTTGCATTTTGCATTTTGAACTCTTTGTGTTTTAATTTGATTTGGCCGCCGTTTCTTGTTCAATTGCTGCAGACAGTCTGTTTACCCTTTTCCCGCTCTTGTTGCCAGTTTGTTAGTTCTATTGCCACCATTTGTTTTCTAAATTTGTCATAGTTGGCTTTGGCGCTAACTTCCGGCCAAGTTCTTGCAATTGGCACGCGCGCACGTTGACAATCTGCAACAGGGTCCACGGCATACGGTAATCCACAGTGTGTGTCGACAGTCTATTTATAGTGGCATACTTCATGTATTACTTAGTTCGCCAATGTTTCATTCGCTGATTGCAAACTTTGTTTTAGTGTTTATTTCCAACGGGCTTAAAATTTGCTCAGAAATGTAACTCAATCAATTAGCTTTCAATTGTTAAATGAAACTTTTATAGATGATACAGAAAAAAATACGCGGATAAACACTCAAGGGTATTACTTTTATTGATCTTCATATAATAACTATGTATCGCTTCTAGTATGCCATGCAACTTCATAAAGCATTTTGTGCTCTAAAAACAATTGCTGATTGATCCATTTAACCAATAACCCAATTTTGAATTAAATTTAAGCTATTCTATTTGTACTATAAAAATAATGTAACGCCAACTGGGCAAATATATGTATAAAAGTTCCCTCGTTCGCATTTCATTGCAAACAAACAGTCCAAACAAATTTAGTTTGCTTTGCTTAAATTTAAAGCGTACAAACAATCACAATAAGCCAAAGTCTGTTCCGAATACCAAACTTGGAGTATTCGCATCGCAAAAATTTGGAAACAACTGTGCAAACTTTACAAAATCGTTCTAGAACTATAAAAGCAATTGAATTTCAAAGAAAAGTATCATTCACCAAGTGATCTAACTGAGATGAAAATCACAATATCCGCTTTGAGCTGTGCCCTCCTGGCCATAAGTTTGTCCAAGCTGCCAACGAGCGATGGAGCCGCCTGCACAGCCCCCGACACGCCCACCGGCTGTACAGACTGCACGCTTGCCGCCAACG
>SCDZ01000398.1:0-84409 GCA_004143845.1 Drosophila lacertosa | reverse complement strand
TGTAAGAGTAATATAAAAAGAGTTTCTCAATAATATAACATTTTTTTAAGAATATAATAAAATATATGTGTATAAAAATATCTAATTAATTGAACGATATTTGTTGTAAGAGTAATATAAAAAGAGTTTCTCAATAATATAACATTTTTTTAAGAATATAATAAAATATATGTGTATAAAAATATCTAATTAATTGAAGGATATTTGTTGTAAGAGTAATATAAAAAGAGTTTCTCATTAATATAACATTTTTTTAAGAATATAGTAAAATATATGTGTATAAAAATATCTAATTGATTGAAGGATATTTGTTGTAAGAGTAATATAAAAATAGTTTCTCAATAATATATCATTTTATAATACAATAAAATATATGTATATAAGAATATCTAATTTTTTGTAAGAGTGAAATAAGAATTGTTTCTAATTAATATATTTTTTTTGAGCATAGATTGAAATTTATATTTACTGAAATATATAATTGATTAAAGAATACTTGTTGTTAGAGTGAAATAAGAAATGGGTTTTAATTAATCTAACATTTTAAGCATATAATGAAATATATATATATATTTAAATATATAATTGGTTAAAGGATATTTTTTGTAAGAGTAAAATAAAGGATGGCATTTAATTAATATAACATTTGTTTAAACTAAAACGAATTTTATATACATAAACATATCTGTCTTTAAACTATGTATGAACTAAATCAAGACAGATTAATCCAAACACCGATCAGTCCGAATTATATATACTTCCTTCTCAGAATAAGAACAATTACAAATGTATCATAAAGTTAGTTTGGAATTTTGTGTATTATTAATAAGATAAATATTTGTCCATTTACCTATTTGATCAAATTGTAGTTTACAGGTAGAAAATCAAGATTAAGTCAACTTGTGGTAAGAGACACATTATTTTAAGATGAATCTATAATAGAGAGATTTATATGTAATTAAATTTTCCCAATTACCAATTTAATATTCAACAGCAAATTGAAGTTTGTCCAATATATTTGGCTTGCATTTGACATGCTTCCGTCGCCTTACAAAAGTCCTTGAATAATCCTCTGCATCTGCTTTAGTTTACTGTAGTACTAATTGCAAAGCCATGTAGGTCTACTGCAAATTTCTGCACTCGGCCTATTTAAGGCCAGGTTTGTGTTAATATGCGTTGTGTACAATAAATATACTTGCTGCAGTTAAATAGGAGTTACTGCTCCCCTTACAGTTGAACGAGTGCTGCGGCAAAATGAAGTCAAAAGCAGTTCAAGCCGGCTGCTTGATTAACCATTCATTGCTGTTTTATAGTGCCTGAATGACTGAAACCGGAGCTCGAACTGAAGCCGTTGCGGCAGCTGGGCAACAGCTGCTGCTGCTGCTGCTGCTGCAGTTACTCCTTGCTGCGGCTCCTTGCTGGTTGGCTGCTTGGCTGCTTGGCTGCTTGGCTTGACTGAGCTACCCTCAGCCCACACTTTACTCGCCTGACTGCGCGGCTTTGTGTGTTCCGGACTTCGACTCCGGCTCCAGCTCCGATTCTGGCTCTGACTGTGAGCGGTGCAATTTACGCTCAAGTAGCAAGCAGCCAACAGTATTTGAGCCCTAGCTATAAGCTGAATTCTCTGATTTTCGCATTTGCCGGCTGTAAAGTGGCAATCCGTGCAGAAATTATATTTAACTTTATTTTCAAAGCGAGTAGCAGTAAAAAAGAAAGGGATGATCATATTCAGTCTTGGACATGATAGACTAAAAACTACCCAGGTACCATAAATTAACTATTTATATTTATCCAATATTTGTGGTATACTTAATCTATAAAAGACTAAAGACACAGTAAAAGTATTATCTAAATAGGGCATCTTTTAAACCAATTTAATGTTACTTGATTTCAGCGCATTTCAGCAGCTGTTCAGCAACAAGCTTCGCATTGCCCGATAAAAATTTAATTTACATTTAATTTGAACAAGCTTGCATCTGCCTTGCATATGGCTTAAAGGCCTTGGGCCAAACACAAGCTAAGCAAAACAGAAGCTTTGCCAACAAAGTTGTGCTGCAACTTTTTTACTGGTGACAATCGCAGCATGCTGGGATGCTGCTGTTGCTGCTGGTGGTGCTGGTGCTGCATTTGCAGTAGCCTTTTGCCGCACAATATGCATTATAACATTACGTTGCAGTTGGCCAAAAAACCAGGAAAATTGCTTATGTATGCAGCACAGCAGCATTGGCTATGAAATCAGTGCCAAGCAAGTGCAGCCTTAGCCTGGCTAAGGCCTTAGCGAATCCTTGCACGTAGCGGAAGCAATGATCTGGCAAATTTTAGTTTTACTTGTAGAGTTGCAAAAGTTTCGCTTGCTCTCACACTAAATAGCGTTAGCAGCGCCAGCAGACGCCGTTGATGAGGACACGGCATGGGCGGGGGAAGGGGGAAGGGGGGCGACGAGTGGGAGGTGTTGGGGCACCTGGGAGCTGCCAGTGTTGTTGACGTGCTTAGGTGTTGGCTTATGATTGCGCTTGCGGCAGCATCACCAGCTGCTGCTGCTGTTGCTGCTGCTGTTGCTGCTGCGTCAAGTTCTTCGCATCCTTTTGCCGCAGGCTGCAGCGACAAAAACTGCAAGTAAGTTGCTTAAATTGCAGCAAATTTGAGATGCTACACTGAGCTCACTTAGCTCCAGGGCAGTCACTATTTATGTGGATATTTAGAACGGGCTTAAAGCGCAACGCGTAGCTAACAAGCTCCGTCGATTTGATAAACTAAACTGACATTATCCAACTACTCAACTGGGAGCTTTTTGCATAAGACTTAAGATAAATTTTGGAAAAGATATAAAAGATATACAGACTTATATAATAGATAAACATAAATACATAAACACGTATTATTTACTTATAAAAAATCAGCTTTATCTTTTATCTCTCTGTCTTATATAGAGTTTGAGTATTTAGCTTTATTTTTTATTTATTTATTTATGAATATTTAAAATTTACTTAAATCATTTTATGTCTCTAAAATGTCATAAATATTTTATTGATAATTTAAATTTTTTTAAAAGGTCTTAAAATATAGTTCTATGTTATCTAATTATATTATTATATTATTATAAATGTATATATCTTTTATTTATTTCAATTTAAAATATGGTACATGAATATATTTAAAACATTTTTAATAATCAAGCATACGATTTTTACAGATAACAAAAGTATTTAATTTTTTTAATTCTCAAATAGCAGCTTAAAAAACTAACTTGTTCCTTTATTTGAATTAAAAAAAGGTTAAAAGCAATATTCAAATATTATATACATATTTTTATTAGTTCAGATTAACTTATTTTTTTTACTTCTTATTACTAAGTATGTTTCACTTAGTAGTCCTTGCAATATCGTTGGCTTAGCTGTTTTCCAATTCATGACATCCTCAGCTGGGGGCAATTAATTCAACCTGTCATTTCTTGCAGTGCACGAATAATATCTCATGTGCACAGACAATCGGACAGACAGACAGACAGAGTCATAACCTGAGCCACGACCACAACTTATAGTTACTTTCTGCTTGTGTGTGTGAGTGTATGTGTGTGAGTGTATGTGTGTGTAATTTTGCAAGATTTTATATTCATAGCATAATCCTTGGGTATAAAATAGAAAAGTTTTTTGTACAGCAACGAGAGAGAGAGTTAAAGGAGGCGAAGGAACACGCAGGATGCAATTTTCAATTTGTTGGTAATTTTATTTTATATTCCACAATCTAAGTCAAGTCAAGTTTACCGAAAAACGTTTTACCGTGCAAATGATTTTCACTTTGGACCTGGCCACGGTACGAGAACGGAGAACGAGCAACTTGTCGTTGCCTGAACAAGTTGTAACTGTGTAGGCAATGAGGCAAAAGGAGTAACCGGATGTTGGAGTGAGCGACTAGCACCTAGCTAAACTAAAGGACAAAGTTTTCTTCTTCTTCTTCGACTGCTGCTGCTGCTGTTGCTGCTTCTGCGGCATTCGCCTCATTGTCATTTCCCATTTTGAGCACTCAGTCAACTCTGTGGCAGGTGAAGTTGAAGCAAATGCGAATGCGAATGCGAATTTGAATCTGAAACTGAATGCGAGCAGCTGAATTCATTCATAAAACAGGAACACACACACACACAGAGAAGAGGTGTGTGTGCAGTCTGAAACAGTTGGCGGGCAAATGAGTTTTTTGTGCAGATGCAAGCAAATAACAACACAATTACCCCAGCGACGAAGCTCAGTTTTTGTTTTATGTTAGAAGTTTTCTGAGACTCTAAGGTAGTCAGCCAAAGCCACAGAACGTGTGTCTTCTGGCATGCCAATTACACACACACACACGCACCCACACACACACACACACACACACACACACACACACACACACACATATATATATATATTCACACATTCACATTTGTCGCAATTTACGTGAGCTGCCTTTTTGACTTGGCCCACAGCCATTTACCCAGCTGAGGGATGCGGGATTCCTCATCCGATGCTGGTTTATTTAATCAGTTGTAAGATTTGAGTTTCATGCGGAAATATTTAATTTGGATTTTAAATGCGTGCCACGACGAAACGCGACCCTTGACGCACAAGCTCCAGCCAACAGCAGCTGCTGTGCGGAAAACAAGACAAATGTGGCACACGGCGCTGCGGAAAAGCCAAGTGAAACTTTTTATGGTCGTGTTGCCAGAGTTCTGAATCTGAATCCTGTGGCCTGTCGTCTCAACTTCAGGTGTGACTGACTGACGGACTGACTGACTGACTGGCGAGCTAACAAAGTTTGAGCGCTGGTGTCGCAACTGCGATAGCTCAGATTTCTCCTTCTGTTGTTTTCAACATTGTTAGTTATGTTGTCGTCCCGGCTCTAATTGATTGTTGAAGCTCCGAGTATTTTTATTTAGTTAACTGTCATCTTTATAAGCGCTATGCACACAATCAACGCATACGAAGTCATTTCTGAGGTCGAAAAATATACCCTTATTGGAGTGGACAGTAAAAAGTTCGGACTTGAGTACATTCCAAAAGTTTTTGGTGGTGAAAGGCCATTTGATACCCTTAAAGAACTTAAAGGCATCAATTGTAAAGAAAGAATTTATGTCATATTTAATTCCAACTATTTTTTAGCCTTATCTTTGTAAGTTAGTTTCAAGTTTTTTTTTTATTAACTGAATATAAATAATTTAATTTAAACAAAATATTAATAAAAAATCAAATAAGTGCACAAATATCATTTTTACTATGTTATATCTACAAGTTAAGAAAATGTACTACTTAAAATATAAAATAACTTTACTGGAACTTCTTTGACATGCTATGCCTAAGCTCCTACTTAATAGGAGGCAACATTTTAGCTTGCACTATTCATGTTTTTACATTCTCTTCAGCTTCGTGAGTCCAGCAGAGCATGTAAAACCCCTAACACAATTCCTTTATCAACTATGTCACTTTATAGCCATAGCCTTTAAACAAGCTAACCTATTTAGTTGCATACTTTGAGTAGCTGTAAAGCCTTTCAGCTCTCTACACACTCTGCTCCATATAACACGAGAGATACTTCGCTTGCACAACGCACATTTAATTTGCTACATAATTACGTAATTAATAAAACACGCTTCGAGCAAACACACACACACACACACACACACACTTGAGAGGGACGGCCATAGAATGTACGTAGGTAAACAAGCACCTTTCAGGGCCCTGAGTGATGGTGGCGTATGCGCAATATTGACAGCGACAAAGATTTACAGACCAAAGTTGAACTTTGACTCGCAGACACGCACAGCAACATCAACAGCAACAGCAACATCAACAGCAACAGCAGCAGCCGCCGCAGCAATAACAACAACAATCATGAAGCGCTTGCAGGCAATGCTTACATTTGATTACAATGTCATTGAGTAATTAATGTGTCCTTGTCAATAAAAATGCCAGCAGGCATACGCATTGCTGCCTGTCAGGTTACAACAGCAGTAACAGCAACAACAACAGCAGTAACAACAACAACAACAACTACAATGGCAATAACAGCAAGCAAGTTTGCCAAGTGTGTATACATGAAACTAAAATCCTTTTGTTTGCCTTGCCTTAATTAATCTCATCAGTTAGCCCAGCTGGTCGTCCCTTTGACCGGATGTAACTGAGTCTTGTTGTTCAGGTGTCAGCCATAGCCCTGGAGCATTGTTCACTTCCTGCTGCTGCTGCTGCTGCTGCTGCTGCTGTTCGCCGGAGGAAATTGTATTTCTAATTAATGAGCATAAAAAGCAATTTTCGTAAATTTATTACGTATACGAGATCTCGTAGTTTCCATCAGGGCCCAACAACAATAATGCGCCAAAAATTAACAAAAGCTTTTACAGCACCCACAGCGTTGTAGAAAAATTTTGCTGAGTCCCCAAAGCAATGCAATCAAAATAATTGCCGTAGTTTTGCGGCAGTCGTAAAAGCAATTCAAATTATAATTAAGACTCAAGCGCCCACAGCAAAAGCAATTAAAAATCACAACATTCTCGATGGCACATCGAAAATAGTTTTGCCAATGTGGCGACAGGATATTAGCCAAAAGTTGAGGCAAATTGACTTTGTCTGCCAGCAATACACAATTCGATAATACTAGATAGCTGTTGTTGTGTGTGTATTTTTTGGGGGTGAACAAACCTGAACAGCATTGAAATTGGCCAGCTAATTTGTTTGCTTGACAAACTCGGGGCTGGCCAATTGACGTGACCGGCTATAACATTTAAGCCAGCCAACAAAATGTTGTTACAGCTGCAGGTAAGCAAAATTATAAATTAGTTAAACTTTTGAGCGGGGCTTGAGAAACTTAACTACATTTTGAATACTCTGTACCCATTGAATTGGGTTAAGGAATCGTGAGAAGGAAGAAATAATAACTAGAAGGTTTATTAAAACGAATCGATCTCAAAAACATTAATAGAAAGATACTTTCTTCAACAGATATCGCTAAGTTTTCATAATAACATTTAATATTTTTATTTATATTTAGTAGAACTTTATAAAAATAAGAGATTTGTGTAAGAGATACCCTATAATCCTTGGCATATAAGTACATAAAAAATCCTGAAAATGTGAATACAAACATAAAATCATAATCGATTTATCTAGTTGTTCTTGCCAAGAAAATATATATTTTTTATATTTTTTGGGGTTGTTTTTTAACTGCCTATAATATGCATTTTCTTTAAACCAATATGCCCGTTTTACTAATTTAAATTGAGAATCAATGAATTAAATGGAAAGCTTGCGCCTCGTGTTTACTTGGCTGCATATAAAATGTTGCGTGTGTATGAATGAGAGAAAGTTCTAATGTATATAAGCTGAGTGCTTTTAGTTGTTTGACTTAATAATTGGACTTATTTATTGGAAACTACTTAATTAACTATTTATAAATATACAGCGTTACAGTTAGTTTTAAGTTGTCAACTATAAATATAAATTTTAATCAGACTTCAAAGCAGTTTTGTTGATAAAAAATCTAAATATATTTTAAGCCATTGTTTTTCATTATTCCAGATGCTTATCATAGAGCACATTGTGTTGAAGGATGAAAATAAATCACATCCGTTTGGCGGTTTGCTCGTTTGTGGCTTCAAAGCGAATGTCAATTACACGCAATTAAATCAGTTTTCTATGTATCTGAAGTTCCATTTCCGCTACGTGCGCTATTTAGCTGCAAACGAAATGGTTGCCGTTATATCTGTGCCTGCGTGTGTGTGTGTGTGTGTGCAGACAAAACGGAAATTAATTTCAATTTTTATTTATTGTTATAGAATATCAAAACGAGTAGTGCAATGCTTTGCATTTTACGGCTCAATTTGCTTCACAGAGTTCACTGAACTGAGCTACTCGATAAGCATATTATTATAATACGACCGCAATAATGAACAGGCGTCCAAAGCTTTAGAGTATACACTCACACACACAGACATACACACAAAAGGGGCTAAAGGAGTCTGGGCCAAGTTTGTGATATGTTTTGCAAACAAAATACCAATGGCCAATTGACAGCAGCAGGCAGGCAGCCAGAAAGGCAGGTCCTGGACATGGCCAACAGATTGAAGTACAAACAAAGTGGAGGCCGATCTGAGCTGGGACGAACTGATGGCTCTCGCATCTGTGCTGTGCATCAGCAAGTCCAGACACACACACACACACACAGAGACACACATTCCACTTGTGCTCTTGGCTACAACTCTGGGGGACTCTTGGCCAAAAACAAAAACTAATACAATAATATGCAGCACAACTCTCAAAGCCACTTCGTCCTGCAGCTGGTATTTCCATCTCTGTTTGTCTGACTGTGCAACTTACACTGTAGAGCATACATTAAGGCGTGTTGAAGCGCATTGAATTGTGTATTGGGATTTGTTTACAATGCTGCAAAAAGTTTTTACGTTCGCTTAGCCAAAGGCAAAGCAACTCCCAAGTTTCTTAAGCAATTGTTCTCGACCAGCGCCAACAGCAACAACGACGATACTTGGCCAAAGCTTTTGGCATTTATTAGATGCACAAGTCCTTGCTGTCGTTGTGTATCCTTCATCCTTCTACCCCAGCCTCTTGCGGAAATGACACAACTTTTTTTTGTCTTTTTTTTTTTGTTTTTGCCGCTGCATTCGGTTTTTGCGGCTTTGTCTTTCTTTGGCGCTCGCTTTTAATTTATTTAAAATATCTTGCTTGCTGTGTACTTAAGCAGAGTTTTTGCACTTGGTTAAGTTTTTAGTTCTCGAGCAACAGGTGCAAGCTGACTTTAAATAGAAGAGCTTGTGCCTAGAACAGTTTCTCGTGCACTCTACAAAATCTATATAGAGGGTATACACATTTTATCAAAAAATAAATATCACATATATATTTGAAAAGCTTTTAATCCGATTATAAACTAGTTTTTCCTTTTTCGAATATTACAAATATTTATTGCCTAATGAATTTTACGTATTCATAAATAGCTCTCAGCTCTAGTCTCTTATTAATCGCTAACTATGTGCATATGATATTTTGTAAGCACCTTTTGCATACGCTTAACTTAAAACCCCCCGTTAAAACTACGAAAATAAAATCGCCACAAAATGCACCACAAAAAATATGCCACAATCAAAAAAAAGTTGACTTCCCGTTGCTGGGCAACTTTTAATGCAAATAACTGCAAAATGTAAAAGTGTGTATATGTGTACGTGTGTGTGTATGTGTGTGTGTGCACGTTACATTTTAAATGAATTGTTCGCGCATTTGTTTGCACAGAACGCAGCGGCAAACAGCAAATTAAATAAATAAATTTTATTTACTAAAAAAGAGGAATTAAAACGATTTATAAAGCGTTATAGTATGTACACAAAGCACAGATATATATATATATATATACATATGTATATGCAAAGTACATATAAACCGTTACTATGCACCTGCCACAAAATGCAATTTTAGATATAATTTCTTTTTTGTGCCTGATACCCTTTAAAAAATCGAAGGGGCTAAAGAGAATATAAGCACTTATACAGCATAGACTTTAATATAATCCTTGCATTCACCAAATTAAATCTTGCGTATTTAAGTTTATATTAAATTATAAAAAAAATATATTTTAACAATAACTTACTTATTAATGGGTATCTTCCTGTGTATACACACTACTCTTGCTAACTGTCTTGTTTTCTTTATTTTCATTTTTTTGCACCGACTGGGCTGATGTGGGGCATGTGGGTCAATAAAAATGTCAACGCCAGCACAAAATTCGCCGTTTTAAATTATAAATAAGCTCGTATACGTAATATTTTCAATGCGTGTGCATGTAATTTGGTTTTGCCAAACGACAGTTTTAATATTTTATAATTTGTACATACATATATATATATGCATACATATAAATATATGTATGTATATGTATATGTATGTATAATGCGCAAACTGAACACATTTCAAATTTTAATTTCATTTTTTTGCAGCTTATCTTTTTCATATTAATTGCACCCTAACCGAGCAACTAACGCTTTATCAACTTTTTATATCCCACACTTGGCTTTGGCTTTTAATTATGCTGCCAACCCTTAGCCGCAGCCCCCATTTTGCAGCAGCAGCAGTTGCGGGGAAGTTGCCCCCACAAAAAATGTAGCTCATGAACTGTGGCTCATTGTTTAAACTTTCAAGTTGGCGACAATAAACGTTGAAACTTTTAGTTTTATTGCCAAAGTTTCGACGAGATTTTCGGTCGAAACAACATACAGAAAAAAGTCTATGTATAATAATAGCCACAAGGCAGAACTTTTTGGGGCTCCAACCACAAAGCGATCCCAAAAACTTGTCTCAACAACACTTTCGCTTTGCAGCAAGTTTGAGCTTGACTACTCACAAATCGACGATTGAATGACTGACTGACTGGTTGACTGACTGACTGACTGACTGGCTGACTAACTAACTGAGTGAAAAAAAAAAAAAAAAAAAAAAAAAAAAAAAAAAAAAAAAAAAAAAAAAAAAAAACAACATGCAAAGCGGCTCTAATCAAGCACAGCCCCCAGCCAAGGGTCTCAATCCGCAGCCGTCTAACTCCACGTCCAACCCTCGTTCCCTTTCGTTCGCCTTTAGGAAGCCACAGTAAAGACGCAGCTCACGTTAAACGGCGCCCGAGTCAAACTGTGCAAACCTGCACGTACCTGCACTTGATCTATGCGGATATTAAGATATTGAATTACCTTTTTGTTCGTGCAGCTCAGACTGACTCGATTTTGTTGTCTCCCTCTAGCTTTCTCTCTCTCTCTCTCTCTCTCTCTCTCTCTCTGTTGACAAGAATAGAAACGGCAAAGTAAATGTGGACATTCCAGCGCGCACAGCTTTAAGATACGAAAAAATGCTAGATAAATCCTGGTGGCAATTGAACGTTAATAGTTAAATAATACACTGGCCAAATATGCGCTCAATTATGCTTAAAATTCCAGGCATAACCAGCAAAGTGGGTGCGCCCTAAGACCTGCCACAAAAACACAAAACGTGTCTAGGCCGCCGTCTAAATCTATTAAATATGCAGCATGCGTGCCACAGGCTGTGGCAAAAATGAGACATAGATATGAATGGCTGCGGCAAGTGTGAAGAGTAGTCAGCTTACAAGTCTCCCTTGGTTTCGTTTAACTTGGCTACAAAATTATAAGGGAGCAGCTGTTCTGTCTACTTTAAGTATAAAAGCGTTCAGATTAAAAATATTATAAGTTTATTCAGGATTCATTTAAGAAATAATACCCTTAAGTAATATACTTTTATTTTAACACAAATTACAATTTTTATAATTATTAATTATTATTTGTATACCCTGTTAGCATTAAAGTTTGGAAAAAATTACAAATGAAAAAAAAAATATGTATACATAGTTTTATTTATTTATTATTTATTTTTTATTAACAACAATAATTACTAATAATTATTATTTGTTAACGCATGAAAATTTGGTAAGAAAGTAAAAAAAAAGAAAATATATGTAACCTGACAGAAAAAAGCATCGCAAAGCCCTTAAGGTATTTATATTTAATCTTGACTAGAGCGCCTAGCTGAGTAGATCAAGTTATATCCATCCGTATATATGATTGCAGTTATCCTAAAATACTACAAAAGTAAGAGTCTAAAGCTTTTAAGCTTAAAATTCTTGTAGACAAATTACTGAATTTTGTGTTTATAACAAGGTATATAAAAATGTATACCTCTGTTTATAAAGATGTATACCCCTGGAGATAAAGTATTATTTTATTATATATACATATCTTCCAGCATATTAAAACCAAAAAAAAATCTATATATGTTAGTATTTTTAATCTCTATTAACAGTTGACTCAATTTCTATATAATATATTTTTGCATTTCAATATATACAAAATACAACTTAACATATGAGAAAATGGGAAATCATGTATTTTTTCCATGGAAACAAACCACATCAAATTTTCATTTTATATAGAATTAAAACATTTCCGGGAATATTTAACCAATGGCACTCTAAAAATAACAAATGCTCATTTTTTTTGTTTATATTCATATATATGAAAATGTGAATATGTAATCTTTTAAGCTTATTATATCTTATAATTAAAAAAGGCTTTATTATTGTTTAATGGCAACGTCAATGGCATAATTAACTCTACTTTATAGGCAGCTTTTATTCGTAAAAATATATTTCTCTGCTGCTTATGAAAAAGTATTAAACTAAAATATTAATTATTAGCTTTTACCAATTATTTCTAAAAAGGCTTCTACTTACAATAGTAAATTTTAACCCATTTAAATTGGGGCCTATTTAAAATAGGGATTGAAACCCAATCTTAAATTTTATCCAGCATTTTTTTGTTACTTTAACAACTTTGCAGAGCAAGTTCCCAAATATCTTTAACACTTTAAGACTTCAAGCTAAAACAGTTAACGGCAAAGCAAGTGTGGTCATTGCGTATTGTTGTGTCGACTGACTTTGGATCAGTCGCAGCTGCTTTATACTTTATTGGATTTCATAAGACGATAGCCGGGAATTAATGTCGCTGCGCGCAATTTAATAAAACGAGAACGAGAAGAGAACAAAGGCAGCCGCAACGGGCCACGAATGTTGTTTATGGCTGTAAATATTTCTAATTGGCGCAAGTTGTGTGACAGCTGTTGGCCGCTATTCAACTGGCAAAAATGGGGGGCCAGCTAAAGCCCAAAGTCAGCCAAGTTCATAATTTGCAAGGCAGCTGAAATGGCCATATTAGTGCGTGGTTGTAAGTTGCCGTATCTTTTTATGCGATTGCGGGCCAAGTCAAGACTTGACTGCAATTGGCTGTGGCTCTCCAGCAGTTAATTGCAACGAGTGCCAGCTGAGCCCACAAAGTTGACTTTATGGCTGAAATGCAGTTGATGGCGTACTTTCTGACAGAAAGGTAATTAAAGTGCGAAACGGCTTAATTCAGTTATTTCAATTACGTTAGGCAGGCCGCAGCGCGGTTTAAAGTATAAATTTCAATTTAGTTCGGCATTTACATAATTCGTAAGCCAGCAAAGAACAAAAAAAAACACAAAAAACAAAAATAACAGAACGAGCAAAATTCCAAAAGCCCCAAAAATGCAAATGCTACACACAGACAGGAAGCTGGTGCCAAGGACGAAGAATTTCGACTCACGGCTTGCTGCACATTTGCTAAGCACTTGTTGCTTAAGCTGTAGGAGTCGTCCTTCTCCATCTACAGGAGCTACCCTTTTCAAAGTTTTCGACATAAAATTCACTTAGACTGTCGTGGCTGTCGTGTGCGTTGCCTTGTATCTGTTGCCTGGCATCTGCATATATTTGTAGCAGCCGGGATGGCAAGGACATTGCAGGCATGTTGCTGTAGCGACTTGCATGCAAATATAATTTGACTGCCTTGTTAGAATGCGATAGCCCCCCCCCACACACACACACACACCCGCACACCCGCAAAACAATAAGACGTTCGCAGAGAGAACCTTCCCCTTCCCCCCTGGCCGAGGTTTTGCCAGCTTGAAGCTGTCACATGGACATACATTTGGCATAAGCTTAAGCCGCGTTGTGGGTTGTCGCGTGGCAACTCTAATAAATGCCACAGCAGCTCAGCTGACAGTCGCTTGCCACCACGCAACCACACAACCACATTCCACCACATGCCACATTCATCCATCGGGCGACTAATGTTATTTGCGTGCCGCACTTTTTACGACTCGCTTGGGTGTCATAAGTGTGCAAAACTCACTCATGTGCTTAATATATATAACATTTGTAATATATGCTGCCCAAACAAACATTCAACATTATCAATATGGCAGGCCATGGGATTGAATAGAATATGACAATGCGCATTTAAATGAGAATATGTGGTGAACAAAAATGATTTTCGATTATAAAAAATTATAACTGAAAGCTGATTAAATGCAGCCAAGGACATTTTGAATGAATAGATGAATCAGTATTAAACAAAATACTCTTGAGACATTGTTTGATGGTTGATAATAACTAATATGAGATAATGCAAGAGAAATAATGTGGAATGAAAAAAATTATTCTAGAAGAGCTTTAGCCATGTTGAGGGAAAAATACTTCTATATTTTAAGCAAGCATTCAATATTAATCAAAATACACTTCAGATATTATTAGATGGTTGATAATAACTAATATGAAACAATACATAAATAATAATGTGGAAAGAAAAATCTTTGCATGTGTTTATTCTTAAAGAAAAAATACTTTTATATTTTACCCAATTGTTTTTTGTCAATTAAAAATCAATTTGAATTTGAAAAGTCACCTTGCAAAGAAATATGTTAATTTATTATAGTCCCAACTAAGACAAAAAAACAAATCTGATTCACAACAGCCCCACCACAGCTAAGGAACAGACTGACATAATAATTTCATCAGGAGACGAGGATTTAGCTGCTGCTGAAGACTTTGACGTCGATGATGATGATGATGATGATGATGATGATGATGATGATAATGTTGATGATGATGATGATGATGACTGCAGCTTTGGCTGAAGTGGTATGCTTTGTTAAAAGCTGACCTCGTCAATGAAAATTGGGCGCCAGTCGGGCAAACCAACACAGCACAGAGAGAGGCGAGACCGAAGGGGCATGCAACACACTACTGTGTGCAGGTTTTGACACACATTTGTAAATTGCTGCGGTTCCTACAAGTGTGTGTGTGTGTGTATGTGATTGTGTGTGTGTTTGTGTGCGAGGGTGCTTGTGCGGTTGCTGAAGTGAGAAATGCCAAAGCAAAAGTCGTAACCACTTTGTAAGTGTCAAAAACATAGCAGCAACGAAAATTGGATTGCAGCAGCAACAGCCGGAAACGGCAACGGCAACGGCAACGGCAACGGAAGCGGCAACCTTAGGCCTGCCCTGACCCACACACAAACACCAACACACACACACACACATACGCTCATATAACGAGCCTATGTTATGAGCAATGCCTGTATGGTTTTTGTTGTTGGGGCCATTATGTTTGGCTAATACAATACACACAAATAAGCAGATGCAGCAGCAGCAGCAGCAGCTGGGTGAACTGTGTCTGAACAGGCGCCAGAAAGAGACGAGAGCGTGTGTGTGTGTGTGTGTGTGTGTGTGTGTGGGAGAGAGAGAGAACGGGTCGGTGAGCACGAGTCGAAAGCACTCATTCGCAATGTGGTCTCTGGTCATTCATACGCAGCGTGGACCCCACCCATATACAATTGCATGCAATCAGCGCCAGCTAGGTTGAGGGCGATTGGGCGATTGGGCGTTGGCCGCTGCTGCAGTCCTGTAAACTGACCTGCCCTCGAGTGGACGGGCGTGGACCTGGCTGGACCTGAGCCTGTGCTTTGAACAGCTCGATTTATATATTTGCTGTATTGGGCCATCGATTTTATTAGTTGGACATGGACACACACACACACACACACACACACACATACATACACAACTGTGTTCGCATATAAATCGCTTTTAATTTGCTGGCACAAATTATTGCATAATTGGCTAATGCATTTGTAAACAATTTGCGCACAATAGCGTACCGATGAAAAGTTGATTGAACCGCTGGGCAAAAATGCCATGGACACCATTCAAGTTTAGTGTTGCCTTTTATGTACATGTTGGGTGGTGTTTGTTGGACACTTTTCATGTGTACTTTCCTATACATATATATATATATATATACATATATATATGAGAAATATTTTATGGCCAATATAAATGTTCTGCACGCACTTGGGGGAACAATAACTTTGCCAAGCTGCCGTTGACGTTGGCAAATGCCAGCGGAGACTTCAACTACAGCTCCCCAAAGACGCGTCGGCTGTCGCTTAGACTTGGGCCAAAGCCCCCAAAGTGCACAAACAAAATGCAGAAAAACAGAAGCCAGCGCAAGTCCCACTAAAATTATGGACAAATGCTTGAAAAATCTTTGAAAAATCTGGTGAAAAAAAAGTCAGAGAAAGGACAAGTCGTTAGGTTACCTAAACAACTTTAACATTTTTACGACCAAGAATGCGGCCATTTAAATTTATGGCAAGTCCACAAAGTAATTGTCAAAGATGACTTTTGACACATGTAACCCCTGAAAGCTCCAATTTCTTCCTTTTCACTGCCTTTAAAGGCAACATCATCCCGAGTAGCTGCCTACATTTATTTGCTTGGTTGCATTTGTTCCACCACCTCAAGCCAAGTCTCGGGGGTAAGATGCACTTTTTAAAAGCATGAAAAGCATTCACACACACACACACACTGAAACACGCCTTGCTTGTGTGTGTGTGTGTGTGCGTGTGGGTCTGGGGAAAATTGCAATTCTCGTATGCATTTCAAAGCAAACATAAACAGCTTAAAACGAGCAGTGAGGAAGGAAAAAAAACTGAAGTTGACAGCATTATAAATTGTGAAATTGACAAATTGATCAACTTCAGGAGAATTTCAAGCTGCACGCTTGGGATTGTAAACAATTTATACAAATATATTATATAATATATATATATATACAAAAAATTAGTCAGACAAAAATCTGGGTTAAAGCTTATGGAAATTGTTATACTTGAATATCTTAAACATTTATATATATATTTCACTTATTAACTTTTTCCTATTCCCATTGAGTAACTATCAGATTAAAAGTGACTTGCTGCCCAATCTCACAACTTTATCAATTTTCTAAAAAAAAATATATATGTATATATATGTATATATAGTCTTTGGTCAAATAACCGTTAAAGTTTTGCTTTTGACTATAAGTTAGCCCTTTGCTGCTGGCTGCCACATTTTTAAACTTTTTAACTAAGCAGCCTCACAGCCATTTCATATTTTTAATTAATTTCTTTTTTACTCCAAAAAAAAAAGAAAAAACATATAAAACAAAGCTAAAAAGCTAAAAAAAAGCTGAACGCAAAGAAAATGCCAAACTTAGCGCGCTGCGGCAGCACTTGAAAAAGGAAAACATTTTATGAGCGTGCACCGCAAAAACTAATAACACTTTGCCACGCCCCCTTTCTGCCGCAGAATGTAGCCCTGAACCCAGGGCTCTTGTCTCGTGTCTCTTGTCTGTGGCAAGTGCTTGAAACTTGAGCCGAAAGTTGAGGTTGACCCAAGCTCCAATTGCTAAGCTTTTTGTTTTTGTTAGTTTCGACTCAGATTTTTTTACAAAGTTTTCCGTCACAAAAAGCCAAAAAACGAAACAAATTCTTTCAAAATGAGCATAGCTTAAAAATAAATATATATAAACTTTATTATTCAAATTATTATATTATGTGTCATGAAATTGTTTTCAAATAAACAATAATTAACAAATTATGGCATTTTTATACTATGGAATGTATATTCCATGTACATAAAATATATAATTTATTGTACCTTCATCGGGTAGACGTGAAAATTAATCATACTTAAAATATTAAATAAATTACATGTATGTAATTTGAGTTACCAATCATTAATTAATGATATCTTGAGCTTAACTTAATGCAATGATAATTATTAAATTTCCAAACTTTTATAATCTACAATATATATGTACATATTATTTATAGGTTAGATAATTTTCATTTATTAATTCTTCTTCGACAAGGCTTTGAAAGCAATCTTACTAAAAATATTCAAAAAATTACCAAATAAATATACATATTTGTAATTTGAGTTCCCAATCATTTATTAATAATATCTAAATAAAAAAAATCCTAAATATTAACATATAATATAGTTTTAACTTAAGTCTAAATTATTATTAAAATATTGAATCTTTTACAGAACGCAAATTTTTAATTTGAGTTCCCAATCATTAATTAATGATATATTGGGCTTAACATTTATAATGATAATTAAAGGTCATTTTTAAAATGTTGAATATATATATATATTTAATATATATGTTAGAAAATCTATATTTATTAATTTTATATATATATAACGGAAAAGCTTTGAAAGTAATTGTACTGAAAATATTTAAGCTATTATAAAACTAAATATTTCTAATTTGAGTTCCCAATCATTTATTAATGTCTCTTTATTAAAAACTATCTGAATATAAACTATAAAATGTAGAATATATAGATATAATATATATGATAGATAGTCTAAATTTATAAATTCCCAATATAACAACAATTTGAGTTCCCAATCATTTATTAATGTCATCTTAATTAAAGAATACGTAAATATAAACATATAACATAGTTATAAGTTAAGTCTTATTTGTAATTAAAATATTGAAACTATAACAACAATCATTAATTAATAATATCTTGAGCTTAACATTTGTATTGATAAATAAAAATTTCTTAATTTTTTTAATGTAGAATATATAGATATAATATATATGATAGATAGTCTAAATTTATAAATTCTTCTTTGGCAAGGCTTTGAAAGTAATTGTTCTTAAAATATTCAAACTATTAAAATATGTAATTTGAGTTTCCAATCATTTTTTAATGATATCTAAGTTAAAAAATTCCTGAGTATAAACATATAATATAGTTGTATGTTAAGTCTAGTTCAATTTTAAAATATTGAAACTTTAAATCATTTATTAATGAAATCTTGAGCTAAACATTTGTAATTATAATTTAAAAAATTCCTGAATTTGAATTATACATATAATATATATATAAAATAAACTTTATTTATTAATTCTTCTTCGGCAAGTCTTTGAAAGTAATAGTACTTAAAATATTCAAACAATTATCAAAGAAAAATATGCAAATATGTAATTTAAGTTCCCAATCATTTATTAATGATATCTAAAGCTTAACAGTTGTAAATTCAAAGGGAAAACAAAAAAAACGCTTTTAATGCGATCAAATTGAAATTTTCTGCTTCGCCTGCTGCAGCAGCAGCAGCAGCTGCTGCTACTGCTGATGCTGCTGCTAATGCTGTTGCTGCTGCGAATCTGAAATTAAATCCAATTTCTAAATATTTGCCAAAATGTCATGTATCTAGTGTGTTGTCTGCTCGGCGCGTATTTGTCTGTCTGTCTATCTGTCTTGTCTGTCGTTGCGTTTCCATTTCCTGAACACGTTGCAATTGCAAAACTGCATTCGCACGCATTAGCATTTGCATTTGGTATGCATGTCCAAACCTCTCTATATGTATATACATACATACATATATGTATATGTATTTGTGTGTGTGTGTGTGTGTGTTTGCGTATTTGATTGCTGCTGATTGTGACATTACACTTGACATTTACGGCGGCAACAGCAATAGCAGCAACGGCAGCAACAGCAGCAACGGCAGCAACAGCAGCAACGGCAGCAACAGCAGCAACGGCAACAACGGCAACCAAGCGAATCTCTCGTTCTCTTGCCTGTATTTTAGTTGCCATTTCCGCTCTCTTTTTTTTTCGCACACACAGTCCGCCATTTTGGCAATCTCGCAGACTGCGCATGCTCACCATGACACGAGAGCAGCAACAACCCCCCAAAAAAATACCCCTTTTCTGTTAAACCCCAAAGGGCGCCCCCCCCCCCCCCCTTTTTCCCCCCCCCCCCCCCTCCACTCCCGCTCCTTTCGCCCCTTCCCCTTTAGCTCATTGCGTCCATTGCTGCTAAGTGGCACATTTTTATGAGTCTCGACGGGTTTTTGCTCCAAGTTGATAATTTTCACTGCTGATGCTGATGCTGCCGCCATTTGCTGTTGTTGCTGCTGTTGCTGTTGTTGCTGCTGTTGCTGTTGTTGCTGCTGTTATCATTTTGCATGTGCTGCGCATTTAATCAATTTAATGCAAAAATCTCCCCAGCGATTCGCTTTAGCCGCCAAGCGTCGCTGCTGAAAGATTGTTATTTATCACGTTGCCTTTTATTTAATTATGCACAGCTCGCCCGCCTTCTGTTCGTAATTTGCTGATTTATGCCTTGCTGGCTGATTATTATTGTGTTCTGCTTAATTGTCATTCCCCGAACAGAAGGCGACCCAAAAAATAAGAAAAAAGTAAATGGAAAAAGGGGAAAAGCAAAAAGCATTAGACGACAACTGGAAAGCTGATTATTAATAATAAGCAGTCAGAAGTCACCGGTCCAAGTGTAGCCAATTTGCTGATTTAGTCAACAGGGACCATAAAAACCTGGGCTGTTGACACACTTATCAACACACGCACACACACACACACACACAGAGGGGGTGAAGCATCATCGCTTGGAACGTGTTCATTTGCAAATTTATTTGTGTGTCGGTAAGTGGCAGTTTGATGCGCAATGTGCTCTTCAAACGCCGCCCCATCCACATCAAGGGGACTTAATGTGTGTGTGCGTGTGTGTGTGTGTGTGTGTGTATTAGTATGTGTTGGGCAACTGGCGTTGTTGTTAATATTAAAGCACATCAACGACGCTACCAAGAAGTCATTGACTCGTTGAGTTATGCTTACAACGAGCCCCACGCTGCCATTGTAGTTGTAGTGTACCCCACACACACACTCACACACACACACGTCACATACACTAGGCGAGCATCTGCAGCAGGACGACAGCGCAGCGCATTCGTGCCTAAAATTATGCTAACATTTTGTCCGTGCGGCGGTCTACGTTTGAGTTAACTGTGTGTGTGTGTGTGTGCACGTGTGTGTGCTGTCGCATAGCGGAAATTCGCTAGCTGTAAATAGCACTATATGAGAAAGTACACTGCGCCAAACTTTAAAACAGTTTAAAAAGTCAACATTGACCAAAAGGCAAATAGTAAATTTGGCCGCTTTAAAACCATTGAAATTTTTTGGCCGAAATCATGGAAACAATTTTCCTTAGAATGCGGAATGGTCAGTTAAGGATAGCGTTTTTTAGAGTATACATTTATATTATATTAAAATTAAATTTAAGTTCTAAGAATTAAATTCTAACATTCTGTTAGAGTTGAGGATACAATTTATAAATTCAAGCTTCAGTTTAAAGGTCTTTATGAAGAGAGAGAGATATGTGGATCCTGTCTAGAAGATTCAATGATAGTTGCATTGGTTTAATTCAAGGCTCTAATCAAAGCTACTATTGTAAGTTCGATTTTAAAACTGATATATGAGTTATTTTTATTTTTATAATATTCAAAATTAAACTCGCTTAGCTTAATAGATGCAGTTGCTTATTAAAAAAATAAAATATGTCAATAAATAAAATGTACAATTTATGAACACTTAAATTATTATTATAATCTGTATTTGTAAATAAGAATTTCACATGAATTCTAAACATTTTCTAAAGAATATAGTTATAAAAAATAAAATAAGATTCTTATGTTAGCTAAATAAAGGGAGAAGTCGCAAGAATAAAGTCAGTTCACGATTGTTACTCAACAAATGTAGTCGTCTTCATAGAAACTGTACTCTTAAAATTAAATAGAAATTGTCTTCTTTAGTTTCTTTAAATAATTTTAAATCATAATCATATCTCACTATTTTAATTATATCTGCGAAGAAACTAATAAAAGTTGTCATTTTTAGTTTCTTATCTTTATTTTAAATCAAAATCTTGTCTCACTTTTTTAACTATATCTGCCAAGGAAATAAAAATAAATTTCTTTAGTTTCTTATCATTATTTAAATCATAATCATGTGTCTTTTCTTAACCTATATCTGCCGAGAAACTAATAACAATTGTCTACTTTAGTTTCTTATCATTATTTTAAATCATAATCATATCTCTCTTTTTTAAGAAGAGAGAAAATAAAAATAAATTTCTTTAGTTTCTTATCATTATTTTAAATTGTAATCATATCTCACTATTTTAATTATATCTGCCGAGAAACTAATAAAAATTCTCATTTTTGTTTCTTATTATTATTTTAAATCGTAATTATATCTTATTTTTGTTTAACAATATCTGCCAAGAAACTTAAAGGATTCTTTTAAAGAAAATATTGAAAGCTATTTAAAACGAACTCCTTCTTAAGCTATGCCAAATTCCTGCTCAATTCGAAACAAACCATGCAAAGCCGAACAATTTAAAGCAACGTTTTGGAATTATACTCAAAATGAAGCCGAGACTCCGACTGCAAATAAAAATGAAAATTGTGACTGGTGGCCGTTTTAGCGACTTTATAAACCGCGCACGTTGTTGTTGCTGTTGCTTAATGCGGCATTTTGCGACAAGTGTTGCTGAAACGTTTCTGGCATCGTCATCAGCACGCACACTCACTGAATACACACTCGCACACACGCACACACACACACACATTGGGAATTGTACGTAAATTGTGCTGGTGGGCAGTGATGAAGGGAGTGTGAGGTGTCAGGAATGGGATGGCTGGGGCTGGCTGGGGCTGGCTGGGGCTGGGTGGTGGAGGATTCCCTCATTCACTCAAGCAAAAACCGCACACACTTCACGTCAAAAAGGAAGCTGGTGATGCCAAAGCGTAAGCGTTAAGTATACGCCATGTTACATTCGCCCCGTCACAAAATTAGGCAGTAATCAAAATACACACAAGCGCACGCAAACACAAAGGCGCACACACGCAACTTGCGAGGGTCTCTTTGAGAGTGTTGCCCAACCTACATACGACTCAAATTTGAAACAGTTTTGCCGCCCGCTTTTTTTTTTATGTCCTTTGGGTACAGCACACTAACCTGTTGACCTTAATATTTTCTAATCTTGCTGCGTGCCTACACAAGCCTTCGTCCAGAACCTCATGGGATGTGGCATGTGTGTGTGTGTAAGTGTGTGTGTGTAAGTGTGTGTGTGTAGAGTAATTTTAGATAAGCTCAAAACGAAACGAAATGAAATGAAATGAAATGAAATGAAAGCCAAGCGATGGCATAGAAAGCAACCTAAAGGAGATGCTGGGAATTGACAGGCGAGCTACGAAAGTTTTTTGATGGCAGTGCGTCCTTTGAATGTCCCTTGTAGGCAGGCAGCTTCCATGTGTGGCAACTGATAAGCAGTTGGTCTGATTTTCGGAAGCTGGGTCGCGGCGATCCTTACGACTCCTTAATTAAGAACATTGCAAATGCGTTTCGCGCAATTAAAACAATTTAATTATTTGTGCGTGCATAATTGAAATTGCATTGCAGTCAGCCAAGAGCAGCCACACACACACACACACTCGCACACACTCACACACACTTCACAAACCCAATCGATAAAGCGGCCAACGCCCAATAAAAAATGACGAAAAAAAAAAACTGAATGCACCAGCAACAACAACAATTTGTTGAAAGTTCTATATACGACATAAACAAATATACATACAATAAATAAATTGGAGCAGGCGTAAATGCATAGTACACACACACGCACATACACACACACACACATGCAGGCAGGCAGGCTGAGGTGCATTGGCAAAATACATGCATACATATATGCAACAACATGCAGATGCACTGAACAATAAATAAAATGCAGCAAACGCATTGCGAAGAAGCAGCAGAAAAGAGAGAAGAAGCTGCAAACGTTGTTGAGGGCAGTGGGAGGGGGGGAGGGGGGGAGGGAGCCAAGGGCTGGACAAAAGATTTGTGATGCGGTCAGTCCGAGCATTGAAAGGAGGAGACCCATATGCAAGGATTTGCATTAGGGTCATTTGATATGAAGAGATTATAATGCATGAAGATGATAATGCTTGAAAGACTTTAACTAAAAATAAGTATTATCTAAACTAAAATATTACTCTTCAATATTTTAGGCAGGTTTTAAGTAACCTTAACAATAGTTAATAACTTAAAGAACTGCCTATTTATAATTAAATAAAAAGCTTAATTAAGTAAAAATTTGTTTTTACATTTATTCAATTTTAGCTTCCAAATTACAATAGTTTTTATTAAAAAAGAAAATTGCCTGCAACAGGTATTTTTTCCTATTTTCATATTCCCAACTTTTATTCCCCAAAATCACAGTTAATCCAAAAGAAATCGCATGCAGATTCTTTCAGCCCTGGTCCGCAGCGTAAATGAATAAATATTTTACAATTTTTTATTTGTGCATATTTTTTTTTGTTTTTTTTTTTTTGTATTTGCAGTTGTTGTTGTTGCGTTTTTGTATATGAGTAATGCAAACGGACAGACAACGAGGCTGCGGCGAATCGAGGTGCGGCTCACAATGGGCGACACGGCGTATACGCAATACACATGCACGCATGGCATGTATATGGCTGCACAAACACACACACACACACACACACACGTATATGTGTGTGTATGTTTGCGTGTGTAAAGCGGATTTCGAAAGCATAAAAACGACGAAGCGGCAATGAGAACGGGAATGACCCACAATGAAAACGGACACACACAGAGCGAGAAGGTGGAGGAGAAAGAGAGGAGAGGAGTGCAGCACATGGATACACATACACCCATCCATCCACACATGCACATGCACATGGCCCATAAATATGAGACACACACACACACATACAGATACAGATACAGATGCATCTGTATGTACACTTGGGCCTATATATTGCAGTTGTGTGTATATGAAATCGTAGTAAAACGCCAGACACAGGTAAGGGGGCCTGGGACAACTTCACAGCACTTTACAAATTTTCAGCTGAAAGCTGCGCTTTGAACAATCAAGCGTGCCACACACGCACACACGCACAGGCACTCACACATACAAATACAAAGACAAACATATAGCAAGCAAGCAGAGACAATGAAAGCAGAAGAGTAAACGCTACGCAGCTGTCGAAAGCGTAAATGAAAATGAAAAATTGTGTAGGCGGCATGCAGTAGCCGATGCTGCAACAGCAACAGCAACTGCAACAGCAGCAGCAGCTGCAAATTGAAACACAACAACAGAGCCCACAATGCTGCACGTTGCATATTTTTGGGGCGTGTTACAGTCGGGGCAGGTCCAGTTAATCGCCTGCAACATACGTATTCAGGTCATCATTATTGATTCGCACTCGCCGCCGTTGTGCGTATAGAGACATGAATTTTGCGTACGCACTCACACACACACTCACGCACACACACACTCACGCACACACACACAGACATTTTTGGGGCGTTATGTAGCTTGCAGTTGCACATGGCAACGGCCTCGTTATATATTTTGAGCCCTACTTAGTTGCAGGCTCTATTAACTCTGGTCAGGCTCATTACTATCACACACACATACTTCACTACTAATCAGCAGGCATTATGTAAAGTCAGTGAAGCAAGTCGCATGTACAATGCGGCGTATGCGCAACGTGCCCCAGCGCAGCCAATTTAAGGCGCTTGCAAATTGCTCCAGCCGCAATTCACCTGACGCGCCCACGCTTCTGCGGCTGTAATTCAAAAAGAGAGGCAGCCAGCCAGCCGCAAGGAAAAAAAAGGAAAAGAAAAAATTAAAACGATATCCATTTTGGCTGAGCAATTTTCATCTCGGTGTCGTCTTGTAGTGCAAGACTTTCATATCTCGTATTTTAGCGCCCTGAATACGACACAGTGCGTTGGCAATTTGCTGACAGCAGACACGACAGGACAAGGACGACTGCCAGCCTGACTTTGGCTCCTGCCTAGGCGAGCAAAAAACTCGTTTAGTTTTCATTTTCATTTTCCCAGGAACGCTGCAAATGCGTTTGCCTGGCAATTTTTGCTATTTTCACAGCTGCCGTGGCATAACCTCATACAATTTCTTTTACATTTATTAGAATTTGTGCGAAGACATTTTGCTGTGAGTTTTGAGGCCGCTCGTCTTGGCTTCCCGGCTCTAAATTGCTACCAGACTTCGTATATATACATATATATATAAATATATATGTATATATAAACATGGACATTCCATCCATGCCCTTGCCACAAATCGTTGTCTGCATCCAACCGTAGAACGCCACCCGGCGTGGCCAACTGACGTGGCAGCAACGTGTTGTGCCGGGTGAGCCGGGCGTGTTGTATGCCTCAGTGTCGGCGTGTCATAAAAATGTCGACGCTGCCAACGCGCAAAAATGACAGCTGCACAGTGGGACAAAACTCCACAAAACTCCATTACTTAACTTAATAGCTCAATCAAGTTTGAAGACTAAACTTAACTAAATTTGTTATATTTTGTCTATATTGTTAGAAACTTTGTTGATTGTATATTCATCTAAAGTTGATCCGTCTAAGATCAATTGATGTTACTGAAGGATGTATAATTGCTTAGCTAAGCTGGGATTAGAAGTTTTAATGAGTTAAAATATCATAGAACTAAAAATTTCTATAACTATATATATTTTAAATACTAACAGTTTCATTGTAATATGGAAACCCCTTATATAGGTAAGGTTATGACTATCATCTTCAATATTAAGTTTTAAAAAACAAATAAACTTTAGGTTAACAAGTCTGATAAATCCAAACAAAGTGTTTTTTTCCGGATTTCAAACTACAATCCATGATCAATCCAAATACCATTAATACCATTTATATCATACTTTGTCTTCTCTTTTGAGTCTACATTTTAAGCAAGTTTCTACATTCTTAATTCTATCTTTAAAGGTTTCTTCATTTTTTTAATAAATACTTATTTTATTATTTTTATTTTTTTAGTATTATCATATATTATTTAAACTGGTTTACTTCTACAAGGCAGCTTAATCCAGGTTTCTTCTTTAACATTGTAAATTTTCGAACAAAAATTTTAGAATCTTTCGATTTTAATTTTAAATCGATTGCAGGTATAAATTTTTTTTAAAAATCTACTTTAAAAGTGTTTCTGAAGGGTCAATTTTTTTATCAAAAATCATGAATAAATAAAAATAAAAAATACATCCAAATAAAGTACCCGGTTTTCAAACTTCAATTACTTTGCCAAAACCAACTTGATCACATTTTGTCCTCTTTCTTGATTAGATTTATAATTTTTATTTTTTCTGATTTTGAGTCTACACTTTAAATTTTTGTACCACTGTACATGAACGTAGCTAGCCTGTTGGCTGCCTGTTTATTTTTGCCCTCTGCCTGTTGTGGAATTATTTTGTACACATTTATTTTTTCTTATTTTTTCTTGCCGTTTTTATCACCTATTTGCTGTCAGTGGTTGTTGCTGCTGCTCGCTGGGCTTTAGTTTGACGGCCCAGCAACTACTATGCGCTATTGCCCTGATTAGAGGCGTTGATTAGCCGTGTCTGGCCACCTTAAGCTGGCCCGTTTAAATTATGCAGTCATCTATCTTATTTGGCACGTTTTGCATTAGCGGTGATTATCGCATCCGCCCAGAATCAGTTGCAGTTGCCGCTGGCCAGAGCCACAAACACACATACATATGTATATACAAATATATGTGTGTGTGTGTGTGTGCAACATCTTGAAATGCCGTCATGTGCAGTCTGTGGCACAGCATTGTTTCGTTAAAAACCAAAGTACCCCCAACAATGCAGCAGCTGCTGCTGCGTCATGCACTTGAAATGCCAGTCAAGAGCAGCAGACGCCCCAAAAAATATGCAGCAGCAAATTCTAAAGGACTGGGGGCCAATGTTTGTTCTTTCCTAATGTTTATTTGTTGTTTATTTTATTTTTTTTTTTGTTGTTGTGTTGCTTTCTGTTCTGTACACAGAACAACATAACAACGACACAACAAAAACATTTACGTTGTTTGCAAATGTAATTACACACATGTTTATCAACTTAAGGCCGAGCACCTTGAAAATATTGTCTTTGTGCCGGGCTCACAGCAGTCAGGCTAAAGGTCCTTTTCTCGTTATAGACAATTCAAGTTATATTTACATTAAATTATTTCTGCTCACATAAGTCAAATGAGGTTAACTGTTTTCAATTGAGTGCAAATGTTTTTTTATATTTTTCTTGGAACCTCAATAAATAAAATGAAAATTGATAAATTTAAATATGTAATTGGTAATGTGAATACTTGCAGACAGTTGAATCCAAGAAACCTCCAAGCCAAATTAAACGCTTATATATTAAACATTCATATATTTTTTTTATTATATTTATTTTCTATATAAAAAATTTAACTAAACTCGTATTGTTTTATATTTCTGTTGAACCCTCAATAAATAAAATTAAAATTGAAGAACTTAATATGTAATGTGATGTGTAAAAATAATATGAATATTTGCAGACAGCTAAATCCAATACGCTTATATTTAATATTTTATTTTAATATGTTTTGAATATATTTATTTTTTTATAAAAAGAATATTATTAAACTCTTGCTGATTTTAATTGAAACCTTAAAAAATCAAATGAAAATTTAAAAATTTATAAATCTAAATGATAATGTAAAGACTTTCAGGCAGACAAATAGAAGAAAACTAAACACTTCTATTTAATATATTTTTTATATATATTTTTCACAATTATTTTCTATATATTTATAACGCTTTTTAAGCTCCGGCTGGTTTGAATTGTGTTCAAATGTTTTTTTACATTTTTAAACACTTGCAGGCAGATAAATTAAAGAAACCTCCAAACCAAATAAAACGCTTGTATTGAATATTTTATATTTATATAGTTTTATTTTATTTATTTTCTATATAAAGTATATTTTTAATGTTTATTATGCTCCAGCTCCTCCTCAAATGCAGTTAACTGATTTTAATTGTGTGCAAATATTTTTATATTTTTGTTAAAGTCTCAATAAATAAAATGAAAATTACAAAATTTAAAAATCTAATTGTTAATGTGAAGACTTTCAGGCAGACACTTATGTTTTATATTATATATTATATGGTTTTCTTATATAATTATTTATATATAAAGCATATTAAGCTCCTGTATGTCATTTTTAATATAAAGACATGCAGATAATAAAAAAGAATCCTCCAACTAGAATTAAACGCTTGTATTTTGTTTTTATATATTTTTATTTTATTTTTTTCTATATATGATATATTTACATTATTTATATATATTTATAATAATTAAACTCCTCCTCCTCCGCCCTACTAAACCCTCACAGCCAATGCCAACTGCTTGCGTTGGGTATTAGTGTAAGAGCGGGAACGAGATCGGCCATGGGAACGCCCCCTGGAATGGCCGCGGGAACGTCCACGGGAATGGGAGCGATCGCGTCTGCGGTCGCGCCCCTCTCTTCTACTGATTACGAGCTCGCTCTCGGAGTCCGATTGTTCCCTGCAACGGCACTTGCTGCGAGCCCGACGATCGTTTGCATATCGGAATCGTCTGCCGATCGGGCCTTGGCTCTCCTCCAGCTGTTCGAGGGTATCTAAAAGCAGACGCTGTGCTTTATTGGCCTGTTCAATTAGTTCTCTCATCAACTCAAGATTGTCTCCATTCAATGTATAACGTCCCATTTTACTATTTAGCTGATAACACTTTTTTTTTGTTATTTAAACTTACTGTGCTTCCACTGGCAGGTCGCACTGTTGACTGATGGAAAGCTCGAAGCGACTTCAGCTTTTTATTTGGACCCGTCGAACGTTCGGTAAACGTTTACAAACGTTTGATAAGCTTTTGGACGTTTGCAAACGTTTCAACGTACGGCAAACGTTTACGCTGACGCTGAGTCATAACAACTGTTAAAATATAAACACTTTGCAAAGAAATCATGCCAACTCCAATGACAATCCAAAAAGTTCACGTGAAACTGAATCCTTATGGAAATCCGCTCAAAAGCGCCAGCGGAAAAATCAAATACACGCTGGCAACCAAGCTAAGCGAGTCAGAAAACAAAGCGTGAGTGAAGAAATAAATTGAATTAAAGAGTGGATTATCGGACACTGCATACCCTGTAATAGAAGGCGATAGAGATATGTGAACAAAAGTATACAAAACAAACTATTTTTACATGGAGAGTATCTTTAAATTTACCCCATTTGTCCTACACAGTAAAGAAATAAATCGAATTAATTTAATTTATCGGACACAGCATACCCTGTAATATATGATATATAGATATATATACAGGCTAGCATACTCCTGCTTTGAATAGTTTTTACTCATTGTTATTAAAGCAAGACAATCTTAAATTCTACAAATTCTAATGAATATTAACAAATTTATATTCAACTTAATATAAAAAATTAATCCTTCTCTATTTTTAAATATTTTTTTAACTTTACTTAAATTAACAATTTTAATTTAGTTATCACATTTTTCCATTTTTTTTTTTAGCTTTTCTATTTAAGAACTTACTTTGGTACTTAGTATAAATTAACTAATTTATAAGTTTTCTATAATAATATTTTTAAATTAATAATTTTAAATAATAATTCGATCTTCCTTTGTTGAGAATGAGTTCATAGATCCGATGGGAAAGCGATTTAAATATATTTTTAATAAAATTAAAGGAAATAATTGACCACACACTTTAAATGTCTTCAATTAAATCCTCTTTGGCCTGCCAAATTCGTAAGCTTTGCGAATATACAAAACAAACGAATGTTAGAAAGAAAATATCCTTTAAATATACCCTATTTGTCCTCTCTTATAGGGTATGTGCAAAGAAATCGCGACTATCGCGTACACACACAGAATAAGAATGAATCTCGCCCATTCAGCGGAATAGAAAACGCTTCAAGTTACAAAAAACCCCATGGAAAGTTGAATTGTGCGAGCTCAGTATTTCGCGCAGTGTACGAATACGTGTCGTCCGGAGCCAGCCACGTTCATCCTGTGCTTGGCTGCTCAAGTAGCTTCAAGTTAGGAATTCATTGTTAGTTATGCGATTTCATTGCTTGTTTTCTTTGCGAATTTCTAGCGACGACAACGGCCATGAAGATGAGATGCGGAGGACGCCCAAGCAAACTAAACGTCTTTCATTGGATTTTGGCATGCCAGCGAGGGAATCACGACTTCAGCAGAACAACAACAATATAAATAGAATAAAAGCCACCCTCAATCGCATTGCATTGCACGGCAGCAAGTCAAAGTCAAAGTGTTCGACATTATTTGAAATTCATGAGTGGCATTCTCTGCAGGCGCTGGCTTCCTCTGAGCTCTGGCAAATAAATTCAAGTAACAGCAGCAGCTGATAATGGCATATTATACACACACACACACACGCACACCCATTCACACACACACACACACACACAGTTTTGCCACGATTCTAATTGAACACGCACGCTAATTAAGACACCAATAGTTTTAGCTTTACTTTTAGTTTTACTTTTACTTCTAGTTGGCAGTTGTCGATTGTGTGCTGCTCTTTGGTTATTTGGCTCCTGAGTGCTTTGCCCCGCAATCCAATTTTCATTTCGTTTCTTGTGTATTCCGCATGTAACGCAATTATTACGCTAATTAACTGTTTAAGTTTATGTTAATTGCGCGCGCGGAAGTCGCCCAAAACATTTCCCGGCTAGAAGAGGACCAAATAATACTTAAAGCTTAAAAAATGTGTAATACATATATACACTAGTTGTTAGTGGATGAAGAGCTCACGGAATGTGGGTTATATATATATATGTATATATAAAGTTACTTCATACTGTAAGCAAAGTATTTAATTTAATCAATTTCAGTTAATTGCAGTTCTTGGTAGCTGAGTTATTTAAATGATTGTCTTATTTAAACAACTGTGGATTTGAACTTAAATTTAGTCAGATATTAATAGAAGTCCGCTTAAATAAGTCGTATATATAAATTATATAATAATAAATTCCCATACATTTATTTACATTAAATAAACCCTTGATATTAAAAACGTTGATTGTAAGAGTTTCTTATAGAAAAGCATCTCAGGCATAATTTGTCATTGAGCGATATAGAATTTCGTCATGTCCCAATCAAAGTTCACTTCAATAAGTCTTATTAAAAATTAGTATATTATAATATTTTTATAATTTTTTTTCGAACTCATCCGAAAAATTAACAATTTAAATTTGGTCGAATTTCTTTTTTTCAATATTCTTTTAAATTTTTTAAATAAGTAGTTATTTTATACTTATATATTAACTAATTAAACGTTATTCTTAATCATTTTATTGTAAGAGCTTTTTAAAGAAAAACATCTCAGATAAAATTTGTCATTAAGCGATCTAAAATTTTGTCATGCCCCATTCAAAGTTCACTTCAATAAGTCTTATTAAAAATTAATATATTTTATTATTATATTTTCTAATGTTTTTTTTATAATTTTTTTTCTAACTCAACCGAAAATGAACAGATTGAATATATTTTATATATACATATATTATATAACAATATTTTTTTAATATTTTTTATAATTTTTCTTTCGAAATCAACCAAAAAATTAACTATATATATTATATAATAACATTCTTTAATATTTTTTTATAATTTTTCTTTCGAACTCATCCGAAAAATTAACAATTTAAATTTGGTCTAATTTGTTTTTTTCAATATCTTTTTAAATTTTTTAAACAAGTAGTTATGTTTTAACTTATATATTAACTAATTAAACGTTATTTTTAATCATTTTATTGTAACAGCTTTTTAAAGAAAAACATCTAAGTTACAATTTGTCGTTAAGCGAATTTAGTCATGTCCCAATCAAAGTTCACTTTAATAAGCCTTGTATATTTTACATACTTATAAAGTTACTGACATAACGTTTGCGCTTGATATTTAAACCGAAAACTCTCAGAACATTTTCATATAAAAACATCTCAGATACAATTTGGATTCAAGCGCTCTAAAGCTTAAAAAGAATGCTAACAAAAGTATACATTTTAATCATTGTGATTATATACTAAAACTCATGTTACATAGTTACTAAACTCTCAGCTCCATCAAGAAAAAAGCTTTCAGAAATCATAGTTCGCAGTTGTTGTATTTAGGTGCAACTACATACATAATTGCTTGAAATGAAAGTTTTCTGCACAATATGTTTTAAGAACATTTTAGAAAATTTAACGGCAACTTTACCTTGTTTCCCGCGCAGTCGGGGCCAGCATCTTTAACTAATGCACATACTTTCTATCTGAACACTTAAATCACACCATTTGGTGAACCCTCCTGCATCCTGTTGCCATCCCTGGCTGTCGCTGACACTGGTGTCCATGATAAGTAATGCTTCATTTCTGGCATTCGCACGTCAGCGTCACTCAGCGACAAGCGGAAACAGTTAGCAGCCATCAAAGCGCCCCCCCCCCCCCCACTTTCCCTCTTCCCCTCGTCCACTTCCTGTTTGTATGTATGCAGTTCTTTAATAATGTGTGTGTGTGTGTGTAATTATTGTAGGTCCAACGTCATCAGCGTCGTCGTCATCGTCATCGTCGTGTTTGTGTCGACAACGCCGCCAACTTGTTTGCATACAAATTAAACTCGTCATTTATGTGCGCTCTCTCTTTCCCATTTTAGCTCTTTCTCTCTCTCTCTCCCTTTCTCCATCTCTATCTGTCTGTCTCTATCTCATAGTTTCTCCCCTTTTTTCTCTCTCTTGGCGCCCACTCAATAGCGCGCTTCGTTGCACACTGTAGATTAATTTATCATCTCGCTTTACAAGCATTCTATGAGTGTAATGAACTTTTAACAAGCAACTGCCACGCCCACAATACCCAAACGCCCCCTTTCACCCACACACCATACATATACATTCATACATATATACAGCCCCCTCCCCCCGTTGACGCGTTAGTTTTTGCGCATCCAATTAGTTTTCGCAATTTTTTTCATTGCTTTTATTAGCGCAATGCAAATATTGTTCCGCTTGGTCCACTACAACATCCATCAAGCGTACAAAAATTGTAGTATACACATTATACTATATACATAAAGCAATAACAGTAAAACTAACAATGTACTAAAAATTTAATAATTTAGTAATCTAAAATTGAATGCTAAGCAAAGAAATCAAAGTTAAAACTTGAACATAAATTATAAGTAATTATTTGTATATGTAAAGTAATTAGACCCAATGTAAAGATTAACAAATACTCTTACATATATACACTCTTATATGCCATGTACATGATTTGCTATTAAATATGTTATTATATATACATACATATACACATATATAAATGTGTTTTAGTGCACAAAGCAAATATTGGAGGACGTTTCTGTTGCCGCCTCAACAAAGTTGAAAAACATAATTAAAGTTTTGCATGGCGCCGATCCCTTGGGGAGCCTTGGGACTAAAGGTTGACTAATGCGCGCAGCTTTCACGCGCCGAAAGGTAATTAAAATGCTAATAAACACTCGTTAAGTACATAATAACCCGGCAGGAGCCACAACAACAACAACAGCACCAGTAACAGGAGCAGGGACAACGAATATAGGGCCCAACTAATGCGACTTATCTGCAAATTTACACCAGGCCCCTTTTGCTCGACACGTAGCACACACTTTGGTCGCCCACCAAAATTTACTAAATTTATGTCTCAAACACACACAAGGACACCGACACATGGACGTTGTTTTTTGGTAGTGGGTCCTGACTGGCGCATACTACTATTATTTCTGCACAGGTTTACTTTGCTTATTATGCATCCGACGTCGCCTCTAAAATATGAATTACAAGTGAGATTTAAATAAATTAACTCACGCACACAGCCGCACTCGATACACACTTGTCACACAAAACCCAATTCCTTTCTGTTTGTCCTTGCGGCAGACCTCGTACCAGGAATCCTTGCTAGTGGCACAAAAACACATATAAACAACTAGAACCATATACACAAATAAATATATGCTTATGCATTTATATAAAGGGTGTCATGTGAGCTGTTCCAAATATAATTTCCTTAAAAACTTCAGACTTTTTCTTAACGAATTAATACTTACATTCCTTGTACAGATAACCAACATATATCTTTTTTATAAATTAATATTGAGTGAATATTATTTATTAAATAATAGTTTCTTTAATGCTTTATAAGTATGTTTAGTAAAAATATATATTATAAAAATAACTAATTAATAACAAACATTTTTACAAAGCAAACTAAAATATAGCTTTTCCTTAATCATTTCAGACTCCTTAAATAATTAATACAACATTCTTATATGCAGAAAACCAATATATAACTTTTTTATTTATTAATATTGAATGAATATTATATATTATTTAATAGCTTCTTTAATTCATCATATAGTAAAAATATATATTATAAAAAAAACTAATTAATACTAACTTTCCTTATACAGATAACCAACATATAACTTTCCCTTAAACATTTCAGACTCATTCTTAATAATACTAACTTTGTATATACAGATATCCAATATATAAATTTTTCATAAATTAATTAATTATTGATTGAATATTGTTTATAACATAAAAGTTGCTTTAATGCTTTGTATTCATATAGAGTAAAAATATATATTATAAAAATACCGAATATTTACAAACTTTTCCCACACAGAATTAAATCTGCTTCTAAAATAATAAATACTTACTTTTTTATACAGAAATAACAATAGCATTTATTAAATATTTTATATTATATGCTTTATAGTAAAAAATATAGTAGTAAAAATATATTATACGCTCTTTAAAATTTTTTATTTATTTTCATTTTATTTATTTACAATTTATCTATAAAAAAATGTCAAACTGTAAAATGTAAAATAATTATAATAAGTAAAAAAGATAAGCTTAGTCTAAATCCTGTAGTCAAATTTTTTCTTGATTTTCGTGTCAAAAACCCTTTTTGATAATTTTTTCCCAATTCAATGAGCTTAAATCTATGTGTGTGTGTGTGTTTGTTTGAATTTGAACCTACGGCAACACCCTATATATATGTATATATATGTATCTGTTTTTATACTATGTACATACAAAGGGTTGACCGCACCCTTTAGCCTGCTTTATCCCAAACACTAAACTCGAATTTTTAATTAAGTTTCTTTCAAGTGTTTCTGCACTTATGAAGCTGGCCAGGCACTCGCTACGGTTCTGTGACCCTGTAGACCATAAATTGCCAGCAATTTCTCAGGCTTGCTTGTTGTTGCTATTTGCTGTTGTTGTTGTTGTTGTGGTGTTGGTGCTGTCAGTGGTTGCGGTCAGTGGGAGGCAACCGAAAACGTTGCTATTTAATATGTCAAATATGTTGGCCTTGCCCGGTTATTAGACACCAAGACCCGAGCACATTATAAATTATGACATAAAAATGTAATAAACCCCCGGATCGACCCAACACAGACAGAGAGTGTCAAATATTGAGTGCACAGATTCTAGTCCACCATATATGTGTGTGTGTGAGTGTGTGTGTTTGCTTTGGCCAAAACGGTTAGTCAAATGTTAAAGCTTTGGCAAATGCTTACATTATTCAGAACTATTGTTGTGCATAAAATATGCACGAGCATTGGGTGAATGGAAGAATGTCAAGTCAAAGTTTGCAAGTTTGTTGTGGAAAATGAGCAAGAAAATGCGCCCGTTAAGAAATTTGCATAAAACGAGAATGCAGTGGAAGCCTGAACGAAGAGTGAAGGCCGCGAGTGTTGCCACATAAACAAGCTGGCGATGAGCGAAGCGTCACAAATGCCAACAGGTTAGCAACCGTCACGCCCCCAAGAACCATGCCCACCCCCCCCCTCCGCCCCACAAAACCTCACGTCTTGCCCATGTGTCGGCTGGTTGGCTGGTTCTGGCATTATGACAATACAACAAAGCCAACGTTCGCCGCGCGGTGGCAACAAAAACCAAATTTGCATAAATAACAAAAACATATTTAAGGCACCGTTCGCTGACTTTTGAGCGCTGCGGGGCAGAGGTTCAGAGTTCGGGGCTAGGCCAGGTCATGCTGCCGCAAGCTGGCAAACTTCCTTGGCAGCAGCCCCCAACCCCCTCTCTCTTTCTCTCTCTTTCTTACTTCTTGCCATTTCCTTTTTTGCTCTTCTGGCCGTTGTTTGCGCTGTGCATAATTTAGAGGCACGCATTGAGCCGAGGAAGTTGCGTTGTCGCCTTGCGGACATCTTGTCTGCCTTGGTTAGTTGATTTCTCTTAGCCCATAAAAAATCAGAGAAAAAAACGAACGAGTTTTTCTGCTTTCTTCTGTGTGTGTGTCTCTGACAAATATGCATGCAAAAATTATTTGTAAAATGTGGCGCCAAATATTTGAAATAAATGCAAAGCGGCAAATAAACGACAGGCAACAGCAACAGGATATGCAAAGGAATTTGTTAGCCTTCAAGTTATTTTTATAGATAAAATGTGTTCGATGGCGAATGGAAAGGATCGACAGAATAAAATAGCTCGTATATAAAGTTTTAAGTCAAACAAATCAAATTAGCCTAACATATAAAAATAGTTTCAATAAATTCTGAAAACAGCAATAAATAAATAAGCATACATTTAATCAATTTTAAATGAACTTTCTAAAAACAAATGCGTCTCACTTTGCGGCATATATATTTACCCCCCAACTGGAGCCAAGCGCCTGCGGGTCCCAATCAATATGCCCCACAGACAGACCGCAGTGCACAGCTCCAAACAGCTCGAAGCCAAAGCCGGCGATAATGTTGCTGCGGTGCGCAGAACAACAATTGCAACAGCAGCAGCAACAGCAGCAACAGCAACTGACAACGGCTAGAAAAACCGCAACAGCGGCGGGTAACGGGAACAGGCAGTCTGGGACAGCTGGGACGTGGCCAGGACAGCCAGAATGTGTCGCAAAACGCGGAGTGCGGCGAGCGATAGAGGAAGCAATAATTTAATTCTGCATTGCAAATGCAAACAAATTTTGTTGAGCCGCAGCGAGAAAAACTTAAACCGCAGCGCGAGACAGAGACAAAAAAAAACAAAAAAAAGCACGCAGAGGAAGACAAAACCAAAACGCATAGCCGACGGCAAGGAGAAACGGAAGGAGCTAAAGGAGCAGGATGCCGCGCTACACGGCGGTGTGCACAAGGAGCGAGTGTTTATTTTATAGCCGCCATAGAGTTGACTTTACCCGCTTTCCCGAGACAAACCGCCAAACGTTTTGCTGTTGTTGTTGTTGTTGTTGTTGAATTGCCCGCATCTTCAGTCCCGTCCGCTGGTCTGTTATTATTGAAGAATTATTACGCGGCAAAGGCAACAGAAGCTGCCAATGCCGTCCGTCGTCCGCCGCCCGCACAGGACAAACTAATACCGCACAATATCCTTGTCGCTGCATTTTTGCTTTTTCTCTTCTTTTTATTTTAGATTTATATATTTGTGCATAAAAACTGAGTGTAAAACTTTTGCATATTCATGGCGCTTTAAATGTCGTCGCCAGCAACGATGTCTGAAGTGCAACAGCCACAAAGGCAACTAGCAATAAGGACGAAACAGCAATGCAACCATCGGGAATACTCTACTCAATGCATGAATATATAGTTTACTCTATAAATAAGTTATAAAACGAAATAAAAATCAAATAAAAATAAGTATCATAATTTACAGATTTTTTTTATTCATTTTATATATTTACAATATGTCTAAAGAAAAAAAGAAAATTTTATTTATAATTAAATTTAACAGAAATTGAAAGTTTTCATCTATAATATTTTACATAATTTGTATTATCTATCTGGCAGATCAATTTTACTGTTAAACTATTTTCTGTTAAATTAAGAGTTGTTTTTTTTTTGGTTTTAAAGTCTATGAAAATATTTTTTACTTATTTTATTTCTTTCTGTATTTTTATGTATAGAATATTTAAGTTTTTTTGTGTATTTTATTTAGTAATATTAAAAGAATAATTTACTATTGTTCGCAATGTTTTTGATTTGTAAAAATAAAATAAAAATAAGTATCATAATTTACAGCTTTTTTTGCATATATTTTTTATATATTTACTGCCTAACAAAAAGTAAATTTTATTTATAATTAAATTTAACAGAAATGGAAAGTTTCGATATATAATATTTTACTTAATCTGGCAGATCAATAAAATGCACTCTTTTAACCATTTTTATTGTTAAACTATTTTCTGTTAAATTAAGAGCTGTTTTTTTGTGTCTATCAATATATTTTGTACTTATTTTATTTCTTTTTGTATTTTTATGTATAGAATATTTAAGTTTTTTTGTGTATTTTATTTAGTAATATAATTTTTTATTGTTAGCAATGTTTTTGATTTGTATGATATATATCCACTCAGACTTTAGTATAGTATTATTATTATTATTGAGGTGAACTTTGTTTTCCAGGCTCGTTTGAGATTTTTGTTGAATTTTTAATCTTATTCGTGTAATAATTCTTCATAGTGAGCTATGGGTTAGGTTCATTGCTTTTCAAACTGTAATGTTATGATAGTATTTTCCTTTGTTTGTACGGATTCTGCGCCTAATAAAAAAATTAATAAAAAATAATAAAAAATCCATTTCCAAGTCTACGATCGAAATGCAAAACTAGATAATTCACATGAGCCGTTAAATAAACCTCCTGGGCAATCTTTTTTTTTTAAGTAAGGATTTAAAGGCGTTTACCCTTTATTTTCCAGCGAAGAAACCAGGATTAAATTGGGTTTAATAAGTAATAATAAGGTTTAAGAAATAATAATAATAATAAAATAAATAAAATAAAATAAAAATAAAATAAAATTAAATGATCAATTAAATAGTAGTGATTTATTTTAAAACTCTTTACGAAAAAATTTCAGTTAAGTGATAGCTTTTTGGAGTGTAAGCTTTAGAAATTCCAAAAAATCTGTATATTTTTGTATTCCATTTTTTTTATATTCAATTGTTTTTCGCACAAATATGCCCACAAAGCAGTTTTCTCTTTAAAGGAAGTAAATGCGCTTTAGCTATTAATTATTCAATTTTATTTTCAGTCATAACATTTACTACTTATCTAAAATATAGATTGTACATAAAACAAAACTATCATATATAATAGAAAAAATAAATTTATTTTTAGTTAAAAGAGGAAAACAAAAAGGAAAGGAAAGGAATAAAAAAAGTTATGTGGTATACTGTATTGGCAAATTTAATTAAATGTTAGGCAGACAAATTAAAACAAATTGTATTTTAATGTAATACATTTAAAATGCACAGCATATGCAAGTCGTGTTTAAATTAAATTTAATTCAATTGAAACCAGCCATAAATTGTTGGCTAAATTAAAAGTGTATTTGCTGCTGCAACTAGCCAAAAAGTCAAGAGAGCTTCTGCATTCATACATATGCAGCAGATGCTAAGGGCTAAATACGTAAAAGAGAAAGAGAAAGAGAGAGAGAGAGGGAGAAAAGGAGATGGCACGCAAAATAAAAAAAAAAAAGTAATAACATCAACTATAAAAGTAGCAACATCAGTTGGCAGCTGTAAGCAAACCAAGCGACAGACAGGCAGACATATAGACGCTGCTCACAGACATATTGTGTCTGCAAAACTTTGTTGACAACAGCAACAATAGCAACAATAACAACAACAACAACAACAACAACTAACGGCTACAACAACAAGGAGAAAGTGTTTCAGTTGAGATACTTTCGCGACTAAAAACCGCGCAATGAAGCGCATGTGAAAACAATGAGATTATTGGTTGAATTTATGTGCGCTCTATGAAGTCTGCCTGCTGGCTGGCTGGCTGGCTGGCTGGCTGGATGGGTGGATGGGTGGATGGGTAAGTGGGCTGTTAACGTGGCCCGCCCAGCACAATTTGCCTTGTAATTGTCGACATGTCAGCACATTAAACGGCAATAAAACGTTTGGCAAACTGGCAAATCAAAGCAACTTGTCCCACGTCGGCTAACTTTTCTAATTTATGGCCATGGTATGCAACAGTTAAGCGCCTGTGGCCTTTTGAACTCACGACCCCGGCACACACAATTTACATGCGGCCCACCTGCCACCGGCCGCCTGCCACCTGCCACCTGCCACCTGGTTGGTCTACCTGCCAAGTTGCACTAAAATTTATCATGACACTAATGAGCATGAAATAGGACAAGGTTTATTAAATTTCCTTTTTAAAATGCGCACATGGCAAGTTGCCCAGCAAGATGTGCAATGCAGTTAGCAGTTAGCGGCGGTAGGCGGTGGGCGTGGCATCTGAACCAACAGAAGGCAACAAGTTTTTTTCATTTTTTTTTTTGCTCATCTTTGGGGCGCAGCGCATGTTGGCGACAAGGACGTGGCGCCACTGCGACTTTTACACTCTCTAGCTACCTATCAGCTGCCACACACACACACACACACACACACACATACACAGATAGAAGGACAGACAGACAAGCAGTCCAAGCAGCTGCTGCTGCCCGGGCAGCAGAATGAAAAATGTCCGCAAGTGCGAAAATGAATCTGCCCCATGTTGCAATTTATTATGCCAACATAATAAATATTATATACAGTTGGTACGTCGGAGACTCGCAGACTGGGCGCCCCCCCCCCCCGACACAGCCACGCCCCTTTGGGTCACTTTTGGAGGCGGCGCAATTTTAGGGAGTGTCGCCCTGTGTCAGTTTGAGAAATGCTTTAAGCGTCGCCTCGTTCCCTTGTTGCCTCGTTTTCCCTGCCTAATTGGCAAAATGGCGTAATGACAAAGGAAAATATAGTTGCTGCTGTGCAAAATATGAAACGGGTTTGTGGAACTCCAGTGCACATAACTTGGCCAAAAGCAATAACAGCCAGAAAACAAGGTAACTGGCAAAAATAACTGAAAACTGGGCAAAGAAAAAAAGAGAAGTTGGTTCTTAATAAAAACTGTCAAAGAATGCGAGTAAGAAGGCTCTAGACGGGTGTGCCCGACGGGAGGATACCATGCAGCTCAGTGGAAAATGGAATATAGTAGCCATATCTTTGGGAGATTTTAAGAGATCTTTCTGTTTATAATAATCTGACTTTTAATTTACATAACACTTTTATATAGTACAACCATTAAGCTTTCAACTTTTGCTCAAGCATACTTAAAATTTTACAAGAAATTTCTTTCTACTCTTCTCTTCTTTAAATTAAATTCATTTTGTTGCTCTACCCATCAACTATTTCTCACTGTGATGCTGCGGACTTTGTTTATTTTAAATCGTGTCGTCTTAACTCTTTTTCATCTCTCTCTCTCTGCCCCTCACTATCTTGCTATCTCGCTCTTTTGGGTAAATGAAAATTTTTGGGTACGCACCCATAAATAAATCATTCAAATTGTCAACACGAGTTTATTTGCGTTGCGTTTTCGTTTCATGTAAGTTTCTTGCGGCTCCCCAAGCGGAAATGAACAACATTGAAGTGAGAGCGAGCAAGGTGACATTGTGGGTGCTGTTGTTCAAGCGGGAGTGGGGGGGGAGGGGGAAGGGGGGTTGAATTGGGGCAGCATCACAGCGTTGTGCTTTTGTCAGCCATGTCAAGTTGCTTGCAACGCAGTGCTAGCTAACTGTGTTTGTGTATGTGTCTATTCATGTGTGTGTAAGTGTGTGTGTGTGTGTAGCAGCTTATGTCCGTATGTGTGTTGCCCTTGCGGTCTGCAGCTTTATTACTCTTAATATACACTGACTGAGAGTCTGACAACAATCACATGACATACAATGTAATTAAATAAAATTCAACAATCTTTTAGTGAACCCAAGGGGAAGTCCCTACTTCTTATTGGCAAGTTAAGCATGGAAACAGAAGAGATGCATTTGTTACCATTTTTTATATGATAAAAAAGACATAAAAGTAAGTAAGTATATAAATTTTATTATATGTAAGTAATCGATGTTAAGATCTTTGTAATTGTTCATTTATTTTAAATTATTATTATACATTTGAGATATTTAATAGTTTTATCTCTTATCAGTATTGGAAGTGTGTGCATATGTGTCTGCTCTATTAAAATTTCCTTAACTGATTTTGTAGAGACGCTTTTCCTTGGCAGTTGTTACTTAAGCAAATTTATTTGTATGCTGCTGGCATTGCTGCCTTTGTTGTTGTTGTTGTTGTTGTTGTTGTTGTTGTTGTTGTTGTTGTTGTTGCTGTTTGCTTTTCATTTCCGGCCACGTCGACAAATCACAAACAACCAAAAAGGATATTATCTGCAGCAAAACTGTTTTCGTGGCCACACTATCGTTGCTGCGGTCTCCCCCTTCTCTCTCTCACCCCCCCCCCTCTCTCTCTCTCCTTCTCTCTCTTTCTGTTTCATGTTTATTTGTATAAATAATTTGCAAAACATTTTTCGTTTTTCATTGTGTGCTTTCTTAATGGCCTTTTAAGTGGTCTCCATCTCATAGCCAAAGGTCGCCCTGCCAGCCAATCTTAGCCGGGGCGATCAACGCCCTAAGAAACTTGATGGTTGGCCCGTTGTGAATCTTAATTTTAGTCTCACGTGTGCAAATAGAAAACCAAAGCTCCGATTGCCAGCACAATTCCAATGCTAATTGGCTGGCCAAATGTTTGTGTCTCTCAAAATTTCCACTTGTCATTGCCGATGGCTCACTTAGAGCAACTGGCAACACCTACGAAAGCAGTTAGTTCTGAATCGCGCTGCAGATATGTCTGGTAACATTATTAGCTTAACATTGCTGGCCCTGCTGGGCTGCAGTTGCTGTTGTGTTTGGGCCACGCATAATTTCACCGAGTTTCTGTCGCAGCGCCAGCGGCGTGGACTTATCTATCAGAATAGCGGTTCCATTAGGTTCAGCATTGGGCCATCGCTGCCAATTCCTTTGGGCGATCACGTGAGCTATCGGTCGGCCGTGCTCTCCTTTACGCTGCAGGGCGGCACCTACAATCTGCCAACGAAGCCCATTTGGCCCTGGGACAAGTGGGAAAGCACTTTTGCCAGATCTCTGCAGAAAATGAGGCGGAACATTGAGAGGCATACGGCAGGGGGTGGTGTTCGATATGCGGACGATGCCCGACTGTTGGTCTACACTGGACTGGAGGAGTATATGGGCAGAAGGAACAATAATTTGATTGTGGGCAAACAATGTCTGCTGCGTTCCATATGCGAAAATGCTCAGGTACATCATCACATAGGCATCTTCTCTGAAATACTAAACATTGTGCTGAGGTGAGCCAACAATTTAAGCCTTCGACCTTTCAGCTGGCTTATTTTTGAACTCTTTTGCAGTCCCGGCAAAGCTGATTTAGATAACTCCTATCATGAGGCGTTTGCTGCTGGCCAGGCGGGTGCTAATTGCCTGGCCCTATTTAAGGCCTGTCCACGTGGCCTCAACTTTCTGGACGAGCTTTTGATTTGCGAGCACAACTGAAACTTGATTGATTGGATTTTGCGTTATGGATTGATGCATTGGATTAAACAACAATAAAGTTTTTGGCAAATCAAAGTGCATGTCTAATGCTTGTTGTTGTTGTGACTGTTGCATAATTTGCAAGCTCTTTCAAAGGAGCACGCAGCGAGCATGTGGCATGTGGCATGTGGTATGTGGCATGTAGCAGGAAACGGCAGTAAGGGTCTTTGCACAACCAAATGCATAGCAGTAAACACAACTGAGCAAACACATTACAGTTTACACGCAGTTTGTTATTTCTAAAACCAATTGCCAAATTGTCTGTGAAAAGCTTTAGATTTAATTAGATTGCTTTGGTTTTCGTTCAGTTTATAAACATATTTTTCATTGCCTTTCCTTTAATAGTTATCAAGAAGATTTATTCATTTCTATATTGTTGCTTAAGAAACAATTTTTTTTTTTTATTTCGTTTTCTTAAGTTGCTTTTCGTGACTTCGCTGTACGCATAAACGCAGCAGCCACATTATTGTTACCTATTCCTATGCGACATCACAAGTTCAAATACCGCAAAGTTGCACAACCGCCGCGTTTCTCTCTGTCTCTTTCGCACTAGCTCACTCGCTTTCTATCTCTCTCTATCTCTATCTTTGGCCGCACTTTGCAGAACTCCCTGTCAACATTCTCCACCCAGAGCCCGCCCCATTCAGCAGTGTTGTTCGCGCTGTCATAATCGCATTTGAATTAGCTGTGCATACAAAACGAGAAGCGACGAGTTACACAGGGTGCCTCATTTTCGTTTGGGGGTTTTAACATTTAACTCGGTTACGCTGGGAGCACCCGGTGACGTGAATGTCGCTTGGTTTTCGACGTGTAGCCACCTGGCAAGCCTAATGTGCCACTTAAGACGCATTTATTGTCTTTCTCTTGTCGTAGTAGTTGTTGTTGTTGTTTGTGTTGCTGCTGCTGCTTTTGTTGTTGTTGACGGGTCTGCTGCATTTCCATTTAATTGACGCCCATTGTTGACAAAATGGCGGTCGCATGCTCGCTGCACTGCAGCCGAAGCCACAAGCCATTAATGTTACGGGGCTTTCGGGGTAATGGCAAAATTTAAACCCATCCAAATGGAAAAGAGGCGTGCCACGCACAAGCATTTAAATCAGTTTATATTAACGTCCACAATTTGACAGCACTTAAAGTGCCTTGTGCTTTTCAACACTGCACATGATTATAACCAATTATTAAAGTGCACTGAAAAAGTGGCTTTTTAAATTTATTAAAATCATTAAAATTGAGTTTACGAAGCGCGCAACTAAATTAGTTAGGATATATAGGAAACATGTTTAAGATAAATATAAATGCTCACAATAAAAGTATTCATACTTTTGTGTGTATTTATCTGTACAACAAATTCTGTGTTATTGAACACTGCTTAAAACTAGCTTAGCCCGCTAAGCAAAATTGTTTAGATTTGATGGTTCAGTTTTCCACATCCATAGCCAGAGCGTCCAGAACACTTTCCCCCCTGGGACAGCCATAAAACTGCTGTACGCAATCCACGCCGGCTAAGCCCGCAGCATAGGCTTCCTTGTAGGCCTCGTCGAGTCGCGCCTTGCCAGGACTGCAATCGAGAATGAAGAGTGAGAGGAGCTTGGTCGAAAGGCTAAATACACTTACGTTAGCAGCACATTCAGCAGCTCGGCCATGATGCCCACATGATGATGCACTTGAGCATTTTCGCACATTGCCCGCTGCAAGCAGAGGCGACCACGACCCGGAATACCGCTCTCATTGTCCATATAATGCTCCAGAGCGGTGAAGGCAAAGAGGCGCGTGTCATCCTCATGTGATGCGTCTAGCTGGCGTATTTTCTCGTTCAGCGATCGAGCGAAGACAGACTCCCATTTGTCCCATGGGTAGAGCGGCGTTGAGGGCAATGTGTATGCCCCAAAGTGTAGCACATAGAAGTTAAGCATGCTGCGCCACACGACAGGATCCTGCAGTTCCACGGCCATGACGGGGCCCACCACTAGGCGGATGGTGGCTCCGTTCTGGTAAACCAACTGATGCCGCTTCTGTCGAGTATGTAAATAAGCCGTTAGGTTCTTTGTGGGTCCGATCACGTCGTAGGAAGCGTGTAGCAACGGCACAAGGCTAAAAAGCAACAGCAAGCGGCTTGTTGAATGCATCGCAGAGCGTGATTATTGAAAGAATGAGCATGAACAGCGATCGGGCGTTGAATTTTTCTTTGACACAAAGGAACTTCATATTTGCGTTTTCAATTAGCAGTTAAATTGGGTTATAAAGTCATCAACTGGGCAGCCCAATTTGTTGAAGTTGAGTACCATGGGCCACTTAGTCATTCAACAACAAGAATAACAATAACTATTTGATTGCACAAACAATTTGTAACTTTTTTGTTCTAAGTAAACAACTTCAAATTGTGCGCCTAATATTTGAGCTGCCAGCCCTATCAACTGTGAATAGCAGGGCTCCATCAAAAAAGTTCACAATACACGAAAGTGTGACCATATGTGGTACTTATGAAAATATTGAAGGTGCTATGCCGAAATAAAAACGACGCATTATTAAATTGTTGGCCACACATTATCGAACGAGCACTAAACTTTAGTAGACATCTGTTTAAAAATTAACTTGAAAAATGAGCAACGAATCGCCCAAAGCCCAAAATAACGAAGATAAGATAATTGCCCATTTTCAACAGCTGCGGAATGAGCAAAGAAACCTGGCCAACAGCCTTAACTCGCTGGAAATGGATCTGCGCGAACATAAGTGAGTCAGAACGAGCCGCTAACCTAACCTCCAAATATAAACAACTAAATTATCGTATTTTATGCCGTGCTAGAACTGTGATAGAAACACTTAATTCGGCGGATCCGGACCGTAAATGCTTTCGTCTTATTGGTGGCGTGCTCTGCGAACGGACCGTAAAAGAGGTCTTGCCCCAGTTGGTGGAGAACAAGAATTTCATTGCGAAAACGATGACAATAGTGACGGAGGATCTGAGCAAAAAGGGTGTCGAACTCAACAAATTTAAGGAGGTGTACAACATCAAAATACTCGGCGAGCAAATGGACACTGACGGCTTAAAGTCGACAGAGGCAGAAAGCGGCAGCAAATCGGAAAATCGCAACGTGCTTGTGTCCAATTAAAGTCGAACAGAAAACGCCAAAGCAGCAAACGAACGAAGCGTATTTATTGTGCCCATTGGAAGATTTTTTTTTGTGCGGCGGCACAACAGTAATGCATTCATTATGATTCTAATGTTATATGTAATTTTAGCTATAAGGCGCAGATACACACTCACACATACATACAATCGCCCAATCATCCCCCCTTTGTAAACTCATCCACACCCACGCATTACACACCCCGTTGGCCCCGTAATTAAAACGAAAAAAGAGCTCATTTGAAATGGCAATGGATGCATACAAGCTGCGTGATTATTATTGACGCTGATAGTCGCGCTTACCGCCCGACTTGCTCAGCAGGCGCACGTTTGTGATGCAGATGTCATGGGAGACAGCCTTGCACATGTCGTAGACGGTGAGTGCGGCGACGGCGACAGCTGTTAGGGCTTCCATTTCGACACCAGTTTGGCCGTGACAGCGCACAGTAGCCACCAGACGCACGCACTGCTGCTGCTCCAGCAGTGTGGCCTGCACACGCACCGAGGACAATGCGATGTTGTGGCACAATGGTATCAGTTGTGATGTTTGCTTGGCGCCCATGATGCCAGCCAGTTGGGCAACGGAGAGCACGTCGCCTTTGGCCAGCTCATTGGCAGCAATAAGCGCTGTTAGACGTTCGCCCACTTGTACAGTGGCCTCGGCGCTGGCTAGTCTTGTGGAGTGCGCCTTGTCGGCGACGTCGACCATCTGCGCCTTGCCCTGCGCGTTGACGTGCGTCAAACTGCTGCAGTTACGCAGCTGTAGATACTGTTGTTGATGAGGATGAAGCATAGTCCTGCTGCTGCCGATACCTGCAAGCAAACAGTTGATGGGGGGGGGAATGGTGTGCAAGCTTTGGACTAGCCGCCTATGAGTATCATTGGGCGATTTTCCATTTGCGACAGATTCAGCATGCCTGCGTAGGATAAATGCGCCCATTAATACAGACAACTTATCGTCGTTATCAACGCCAGCACACTCACCTGCATGTTGGCGCTTCTTGCGCTGCACTGCGGCGCCAATCAGCTCCACCAGCTGCTCCTCTGTGCTGCCTTCGCTGCGCATCGCATCGCGCAGCGAGAACTCCTTGTTGCCAAACAGGCACACCTTAATGTTACCATCCGCCGTCAGCCGCAGGCGATTGCAGGTGCCGCAAAAATGTTCTGTCATGGAGGTAATGAAGCCCAGTTGGCCAGCAAAGCCTGGCACCGCATATGCCTTGGATGTGTCATTGGGCCCATTGGGCAGCGCCTGGAACTCCGGCCAGCGCTGGCGTATAATCTGCACCGTTTCACTGTACGATATTAGGCGCTCTGTCTGCCATTTGTTGCCCGTGAAGGGCATGTATTCGATGAAGCGCACATCCACGGGCCGCTCACGTGTAAACTCCACGAAATCACATATCTCATCCTCGTTAAAGTTGCGCATCAGCACGCAGTTAACCTGAACGAATTGTATTGTTACTATTTAAGTATTGTGCATACAGATGGCACGCACCTTGGGTCGATAGCCCAGCTGAATGGCCAGATCGATGCCCGCTATGACACGCTCCCAGCCCTTGCGACGCGTTATTTGCTCGAAGCGTTCCTTGCGCAACGTGTCCAAGCTAATGTTCAGCGAGTCCAGCCCGGCGCGTTGCAGCGGCAACAGCAGCCGTGTCAGCACCAGGCCATTGGTTGTAATGCCCACGTGCTCGAGCTGAGGCAGCGCCTTCAGCTGTGCCACAATCTCAACGATATCGCGACGCACCGTTGGCTCACCGCCCGTCAGGCGTATCTTGCGCACGCCCTGCTCCACAAAGATGCGGGCCAGACGCAGCACCTCCTCGGTGCTCAGCAGCTGTGCCTTGGGCTGCAGCGGCACGCCCTCGGCGGGCATGCAATAGTCACCTGTAATGCCAAAGGGGGAATTTCATCACAAACTGTTTGCGTCTAATCAAATACTCAAGTACTCAATGTCCGCAGATAACATTGATTGGGCGTGTGGCCTATTGAAGCTTACAGCGTAAATTGCAGCGCTCGGTGAGTGAAATTCTCAAATATGTGTGGTGTCGTCCAAAGCTGTCGGTCAATGTTCCGGGCACATGACTCTATAAATGGTTGTGGACACTAATCCAAATTAAACCAACTCTTTGCCTATACCATTTTTTAAGTACACACCTGTGGGACGACAGACGTTTCCAGCAGTTTGTTGTCATTTTCAATAACGGGCCGTGCACCTGTTGCGGCACTCTTCATATCTGTTGCCAGTTTATGAAACTGAGAACCGGTTGCCATGCCCGCCACTGAGTTCGTCTGGCGAAATTGCGCTGTGCATTGAAGCAGCAGCAGATTCGCGTGTCTCGCCAGCAATCGCATTTAAATTGATTGCCGTGGCTCGTTTAAATTAATTGAAATGTTACTAACACGCTAGCCTGATTACCTAACCTACAATTCGTTGGGGGGCCGCGGCTGGGACTCCTGATTTAGCCTCTGCTTCTGCTTCTGCTTCTGCTTCTGCTGTGCCATCAAAACACACAATTTAGTCAGCTTGTTGTGATAAGCATTAATTCAGACTCGACAAAAGTGCTTACCTCACGATTGTACTTGTTAATTTGAGTTGTTTGCCGATCCTTGTTCCGCTGTCGACCTGCAGCCGGCAACTGTTGTTTATAAACTGAACGCCAAGATCATATGGGATTTGTTAGTTGCTGGAGCTTCGGCCCAAAAAGCTCCAAGCCAGGAAAGCTCTCTGTGTGCATGTCCGTGTGTGCGTGAATGTGGGCCAAACTACTCAATAGGCAGCTATTATATTTGCCTCGACTACGAGATACTTTGTAATTGTTGGAAACTAATAATAATATTGTTAATTAAAAAGCTCACTTTTTACTTGTGTACAGTTTCAAAGAACAATCAATTTAAACTATTAGTTGGAATGCATTTATACGCGGGTAAATCGTTATCTGAAATTACATAGCAATTGTATACCCTATACACACTACAAATGCTGTATGATAGACTTGTGCAAGTGCATGCAACAGGCATCAAATAATTATAGAAATATTAACAAGTATTTTTTATTGATCTTTAGTATTTGTAACTCATTTTAAATTTTTATGCAGATCTTACTGTATTGTATTGTAATTTCATATATAGTCAAACTTCTCTATTGCGATATTCCGTATAACTAAGTTTTTTTAAATAAGAATTTTTTTTAAGAACACTGAATATTCTTTATATCATAAAATTATTCTATACTAAGAGTTTTTTTACAGTTTTGGTTCCTTAAATTATATTTGTGAAATATTAGAAAAAACTAAATATCGCCTTTTGATCAGATTTCTCAAAGCTATTTTTGAATATTAATATAAATATAAACCATGTAATACAAGTAGTATACACAAAGTGCAAATGGGGTATCTGCTAGTCAGGCACTCTCAAATAACTCCTTTTTATAAACACGCGGGGTTTATAAACTTTACCTATTCCTGGAAATTATTTATGATTATTTTTCAACATTAAGAGTAGTTATAAAGAGAAACATTTCGAACATTTCATTTTGATGGCTGAACTTGTGACCCCCTTTGCAGTACGCCCCTGCGTCAGCCTTTGATCCACTCAGATATGCGTCCGTTCTCTTGTCAACTGTTCCACTCGATTCTTCTCAGTCTTCCGTTTGCCTCGCTGCTGTTTGGTTCGTCGCTGGGCCGCTGGATAATTGTTTACTGAAGGAAGGAATTCGTGTGTTTATTTGAAATTCAATTCAATACGAACACATCGACACCATGCATAGCATGCGTATTTGGAATCTCAAGCGGTTGTCGCTGCTGCTCAGCGCCGTCCTCTTGATATATGTCTTTGTTTTCTCCGGCGGCTATCACAAATATCAAATAGACGGCGTTATCGGCAACGCCAAACCGGAAGCTGTTTGGGAATATGTGGCGGACTTTAACAAAATGCGTCTGCTGAATCCCACAATGTAGGTAACAGCCCCGCATAGCTCTCAGATAGCAACAACTGATTGCGTTATTTTCCCAGCCTCAATTTCAAGATTCTGGCCGATCACGGCCACGCCCACGACTGGCGCTACACGGTTCAGTATACGGAACGGCTGTCCCACTGGCCGCACTGGCTAAACAAGGCCACGGCCAAATATGTGGTGACCAAGACTATGCCAGGTGTCCAGCCGCAAGCCTGGGCCATTCAATCAACACACGAAACTTGTTTCTTCAGCGGACTCTATTGCCGTAAGTACACAAATAGCTAAAAGAAAAAAAAAATGTGCCATAGTTGAATTTCCTCTTTGGTTTGTGTTTGTTTATCGCAGTGCACTCGCTGAGCGAGTTCAGTTTCAGTCACCTCGGCACCGACACGTACGCGAATGAGAGGATCCAATATCAGTGCCCGCCGCTCCTAGCCAGCGCCTGCCGCCGAGAGCTGGAATACCAACGTCGCGCCGTTATGCACAATTTGACGCATGTTTTCAAGCGAAGCTAGAAAATTGTAAAAACATACATACATACATACATACATACATCTATATGTAAAAGCATCATATTCCACTTTATTCTGTTGTCGTATATTGATGTATTTCCACATTAAAACATTTAAAAATTCATTTTGTGTGCATTTAAAAAAATAAAGATTGGTATTTAGCTAAATTAACTACAAATTGTTGCTAATTGTAACAAACTGATCATAATACATAATTATTATGTATATGTATGGGAACTTTGTAGACAATTTAGGCATAACTTTAAATCTACTCATAGTAGCAAGTTACAAAATTTCAACCCATTATGTTAATGCTTCTCTGTTTCATATTAACTTGTTAACTTTATATTGAGGTACTTAATATTTGATTAATTCGACCCTGCACAACTCGATAGTGAATTATTCTAGAAACAGAATTTCGTAATAAATAGTGTGAACACTTCTATGCTACGACTTTGGGGCGCTTACAATAATTCTCGCGAAGACTTATAAAAATTGACGTGCTTTTACACACTAAGAAACGTTAATCAATAGTCGATTCCATTTACCAAAGAATTTCCATAGACAAATTTGATAAGACTGTTAAAAAAAAAACAACATTGAACTCCATATCGTGAATGGAAGTATTGGCAAATTGTCTAAGCTCGACTCACTGCATAGTCTTGAGTCTCTCGAGTCTTTTGAATAGATCACGGTTTCAACATCATCTCATCATCACTTGTTCAGCTCCAGCCGCTTGCGTTTGCCAGCTCTACCGCTGCGCGCCGACCGAGCGCGAGCAACTTTCTCGACCGGCACCACCGGCGTGCTCGGTGCGCTCTGCGATTCTCCAGGCAGATGTGCTGCTGTTGCTGCGGCGCCAAACCAGCGCGTCAGCTTTGTGGACTGTGTGGACTTGGCGGCTTTGGGGGATTTGCGCAGCGCTTGACTGAATTGGGTGCGTTGGACAGGATCGTCTGGCGTGTTGCCGGAGCTGATCAAATAGTTTGTGATTTTGTTGCGCTGTTGCTGTTGCACGGGCGACACATTGCCCGAGGCGGTGAGTCGCAGCCGGCTGCCGAACTCGCCATTGTTGGTTATCTCGAAGATATCGTCATCCAGCAATGTGAAACGTCGTTGTGGCGTCTGCTGCTTGGGACTTGGCAAATTTGGCAGTAGTTGAACGCTTGGTTCGATGTTCTTCGATTTATGCGGATCAAACATATTCTCCAGTATATCCAGGCAGGAGCGTTCGCGCTTCTTTTTGGCCAACATGCCCGATTGGGTCTTGGCGTGCTGCTGCTGCAGCTGCTTCACTTCCGAGCCAAAGATCTTGAAGCCCTCAAATGGCACCGGCTGGGCCAGCGTCAGCTGCGACATATCAGAGCAGTTGCTAAAGATGTCCGGCGATTTGTTGACCATGCCGCGCTGCTGTGCCAGCAACTGACCAAAGCTGGACGTGCTCGGCTCCTTTGGGGGCTCCTTGGCGGGCACAGCGCGCTTGCTCTTCAATGCTCGAGTGCGTCGACTTTGCGACTGCTTGGCGGACTGTTCCGAGCTCTCGTCGTGCGAGCTGTTGATCATCACAATGTCTGGCTGCGGATTCGGGCTGGGTACGACGACTACTTCCGAGTCACTGAAGAAATTCAGCGAGATGGGCAACATCAGTGGCGTTGCCTGCGGAGCGTGTGGCACACGAAACTCGGGCAACTCCATGGAGGCGAGTTCGGCGAGGTTCTCCGGCAGTTTTTGAGCGCATTGCAAATACGAGCTGTTGGATAAAATGGAGCCGGAGCTGCTGCTTAGCAGCTCAGGCGTGGCAGTGGGCGCAGTTATTTTAGTTTTTGGGCTAATCTCCTTCTCTTTATTGCTGGGCATAGTTGGGGGTTTAGGGGAAGATATTTTCTTCGGTGGTCGTCCTCTCGGTTTTTTAACTATTGGCTCTATTTTAGCAGGTGTCGATTTTGGTTTTTTTGGTGTGACCACGACCTCTTGCTGGGCGACTACTTCCTCCTGCTTGATGCGCTTGCTGCTTCGGGGCGTTTGATTTGCTTCCCAGTTGCGTTTTCTTTTGGTTGACCCCAGCGCCACCATGGGCGCCATGTACTTGCTGTGCGGTCGTGAGTCAGCCGAACGCGTCATTCGTTGCATGCCACGCGTCACTCTCGGTTGCACTTCGTTAGAAATATTGCTCCCGTTAGAGCGCTTTGGCCTGGGCTCGGTCTTAGGAGTGATTGATGACGCTTTGCCCACCTTGGGGGTTTTTGGTTCGGCTGTTGACTCTACAGGTTCTTCTGTGGCAAGCTTTGTCGGCCTACTGACTTTGGCACGCAGCGATTTTGTTTGCTTCGGCTTCTCTGTGGGCGCAACTGTTTCGGGTTTCGTCAGCTGATTTAATGGTTTCTTGAAATTGTTTGCATTTGCGACTTCGTCGTGCTTTTGCAGGGAAATACGACTTAAGCGTACATTCAACTTTTTGGTCGTTCTTCTGGAAAATGTGGGTTGATCCTCCGTTTCTGATTCAGAAAGATCTGCCCTTGCAGCATGCGCACGTTTTGCTTGCTTTCGCTTCGATCTGGCCGTAGGCGCAGTCGTTGGTAGCTGTGCCATATGAGGCGGTGTATTGGGAGGCGTCACTATCTCGCAGTCATCGCTGGACAGCAGCACAATGTCAGTGCTTGACGCCTTGGCTGGTGTAGTCATCACCTCCTCGACCTCCGATTCGGACATTTCGAATACCAAAGGCTCCATTGCTACCACATCGTCGCCGTGCTCTGACAACGATCTTTTCTCTGAATCCGAACGCTGTGCGAATTCACTTTCTCCTCTTATGCTCATCAAACCCTCAAATATTTCGTCGGTGCCGGCCGTCGAGCGTACCTCCGAAGATGATTCTATCGTTGAGCCACTTAGTGTGCTATTGCTATTGTTTTGTCCCAGCCAAAGAGATAAATTGGTTTTGTATTGATCGGGCGTGACGAGAGGTATATAAGAATCAAACTGATGGCGATAACGGCGCAGGCGAAATTCTCTGCAATTGCAACAAAGAAAATAGATATGAGTTATAAACAAAATAAACAGTTAAATTAAATTTCAGATATTCCAAACAACATTAAGTAATCATTTGATTTACTGTTGCTGATGTTCACCAACTTGATGTAATCGCCAAGAGCACCACGCTGTTTGTAATACTCCTCGAGATCGACACGCTTGCTCAGCACCTCCTTAACGTCGGGCAGATGAAATTTGCGCTCAAAGCTACGGAAGCACTTGTGCTGATGTTCCAGGCAGCCACCCAAGCGCAGCACATTGTAAAGTAATTTAACGTCGGACTGGAAGAGGGAATCAAATGGTTTAATAACTGATTTATGTGCATGTGGATGTTTATTAAATAGTGCTACCGTTATGTCCACACTAGAGATCACTATGTTCACTTTGCGCTCGTACTGCTTGAGCAGCATGGAAGTGCAAAAGTTGTTGTTAAGCGTATGTCCGCGATGATCGACAATAACGTAGTCAAAGTTAAGCTTGCTGAGATCGCCAATGCTGCGTAAAACGCTCCATTTGCTTAAATAGACGCTATGCGACGACTCTGTACTGTCTGAAACATAAATGTGATTAAAAATACAGACAGCTATGAAAAAAAGCAGGACAGCGCATTAATTACCATTGACGTCCTTTAAAACGCACACGGGCAGATCTGTTAGGATGCCCAGATGAAACTGCCAACCAGCCAGTAACTGATCATCGTTTTGCAACACAATAAGGCTCTTCTTAGCTGCTCCCAGACCACTTAGCAATGCCACAACGGCCGAACATTTGCCCAAGCCACTCTCGTCGTTAAATATGCAAAACTCTTGTTTAGACAGCCGTTCAAAGAGAAAACGCACTGCCTCCAGTTGAAAGCACTTTAGGTACTGCGTTGTTTGGCTGGGAATCAGCACATTTTCGGAGAGCCGCAGTTCCGCTGTTTGCTCGGAGACAAAGTGATACATTTGCTTGGTTCTGGCCTTGTTTAAGTGTTTTCTTTTATTTTGGTTTTGTTCAGTGTACGTGGTGCAGTGCCAAATAGATTGCCACGAGTATGTAGAGCAATTTTAGGTAGGAAAATATTAAAAACATTGAAAACGAGCCAACTATCATCTTCTTGGACGTTAGCGGCCCATCGATGTAATCAGGATTTAAAATATCCCCCAAGTTGTTGTTATTGTTGTTGTTGTAGACGATATGCATGTGTAAAGCAAATGCAGCAGGTAGATAATGAGAAGAAAAGGGCGCGCTTTGTGCGAACAGGCAATTTGTGTAGATACGCGTTTTCTTTATGTTATGGTGTACGCATTATTATTTTAAAAAATGGGACCATATTTTTACGACTTATTTCACCATTATTGAAACATTGTAATCGCCATTAAAAACGAAAAATAAATACTTGCTCTTGTTTTTTGCTTTTTTTATGCGCCCTGCAACACTGCACATAGATAGTGCTGGTGATGACGATTTACAGCTAGAGATGGCCGCAAATATGTATTCACAGGCACTCTTATCGAATACAAGTTGAGTAATTATACTCAAAATGCATTTTAAAATTAAGGTCAGCGTCAAGTTTCGTTAAACTAGCTAATTATGTACTTGATTCGCTAACAATAATATTGTCAATTTAACTTTATGCACAAGCTTAAGCTGCTAATTTATTTGTACCGATTCACACATCTCTAAGTGACCCTCGCACATCGTGTTGGTATTTTAAAGTTACACCAAAAATTCCGAAAGACGATTTCACGCGGTTCATAAACAATTAAATTTTAACTATGTGCGAACCGAAGAACGGAAGCCCAAGTAGAAAAAGAAAACATGTCAAAGATGCGCTGACTGCCTCCACAGTACCGCCGCCTGCCAAGCAGAGAATGGTGGTCACCCCTTGGCGGGACACGTGAGTATTGCATTTTAATACAATATGAGCTGAATACAAATATTCATATTTCTAAATTTGCCTTGCAGCACAGAGTTTAACACAGTATACGACTGGTTATTTTCCAACCAAACAACGCCCGCCAATCGTCGCAAGGCGCTCAGCCAGATGCGAGTATGGAACCTGCGCCGCGGCAGCCTCTGTCCGGCCTCGGTGCTAGCCACAGCCGTGCTGGTGAAGGCGCAGCTGGAGGATAAGCAGGGCAGCTCGAACATACAGACAACGTATGCCAGCGCCTTTACGCGCTTCTTTAACTTTATGTCCTCGATCATGCAAAGCTACAACATGAGCAGCATGTACGCTACGGCGCGGCAGCTTGGCCTTCAATCCTTTATCGTAGACCTGCGGCATTTGTGTGCCCATGGGCAGGAGCTGCCGCCAGCGTCAGTGCTGCGGAACACGGCCGAACACTGCTTGGAGTGGCTGCGCAGCTTTTACTGGCTACCACAGTGCGAAACGATGAAGAATTTGGATGCACCTAAGCTGCAGCGCAAGGATAAGGCTAAATTTGAAAAGGAACTTGACGCTCTGTTTGAAATGTTTGACCTTGCGCTGGAGTGCCAACTCAAGGGAGCCGACAAACTGAAAGCGGTGAGCAAACTGAAGTCCAGCGCGGAGTTCAACAAGATGAGAGTTTATTGCTCTGCGAAAAAGATAAAAACTACAAATGAAATTATCAATTCCGTTGTTACCGAAATCGGCGCAGCTGTTAGACGCGAAACGACAGCGATGAAGGATCTGCTGGACATATACATGACGGGCATTCTTAAAATGAACTATTTTCTTGGAGCAGGGGTTGCGCACGCCGAGCACGAGGAACTCGTTATTGGGGCCACCCAGGGACTCTTTCGGCTGGTGGCCATGCAGGGTTACATTGAGAATTTGTTTGTGGCCTTCGTACAATTGACGGAGAGCACAAGTGCGGATGATCAGAGGCGTCGTGGTGCGAGCTATTGGGCCACAAAAATGCTTCAGACTTTTGGCATGCTAAGCCGAATGAAGCGCATGTACAAGGAGGAACTGGATATGGTATGTAGCCGAAAGAAAGACAGTCGGACAATCTACAATATTTCCCATATTTATAGAACCCAAAGTTCAAGCCAGTGGATTTTTCGACACTTAATAAATCGGAGATATCAAAAACTTTGCGCAACCTGATCATACACTCGGGCGTTGATCAAATGCTAACATTGATTTTTGGCGAGTGTCTGAAGAAACCACGCTCTTGGGTATTTGAGCGAGAGTTCCTGATGAATAGGCTGGGCTCCTTGAATATACACTCAGCTCCGGTCCTGAAAGGGTAAGCTCTTAATATTAATAATTTGAATGGAGTTCAATATGTATTCTTTTTGATTTTAGTTTACTGCCACTTGTTGTCCCGCCATTACCAACCGAACAGCTTAAAGACATCACCAGCTTGTGCGAAATTAAAATGCAAGTCTTTAACGGAGAGACAACTATAATTGAAGATAATCAGTCTGACAATACTGAGAATGAAATTAACAATGAATCTGAGTTTATAGATTTTGGCATTTGGACCCTGGAGAAAGGTAAGTACATAATATTTCTGTCTGTTATTACAATATCTAAATATTTGTATATTTCAGACGATAAGTGGTCAACATGCGCACTTGGAGTACTGCCCGCAAATATGGATTGACTGAATTATATATAAATCATCTTAACGGAAAATAAAAAAAGAAACCTATTTGTAAAATGTATATTAAAGTAAAAAGTTTAAATAAAACACTTCCGCGCCTTTTCTGCTTCATTAACTTTAACCATTCCACGCGAATACTTTTTGTATTGTTTTACAACACTGGCACAAATCGGGTAATTTGTGCTTTTTACCAGAATTAAAGTAGGAATTTAAAATGGACTTTCAACGTGCTGATGCTATATTAATGGAAATATTACAGGAGCGTAAAACAATTAATGGATTTTTAGACGCAGTCTTTGGATTCTTGCGACGCAAGTAACATGTGCCTTGAAGTAATGCTCTGGGTGGAGCTTAAAATGTACTTGTTTTGCAGCTCCGATTTTTACCACATCAAAAAAGATGCAGATGATAAAATCGGATTTCCGAAAGGGATGCGGGATCAGATACTCTATGGCGCCATGCAGCGCTATGACCCCGACTGTTGGCTGCAAACGATGAGTGCGGAGGGTGGACTCGATGACAGTGGGGCAAATGCGCCGCCGGCAATCGAAGAAATCTCAGTGGAGACTGAAGATTGGAGCTCCCATAGCAAAGAGACAAAACCAAGCGAGGCTGTAAGCAATAAAAGTCGTGGCTTCGACCCAAGTGACTTTAAGAACGGCGCCGCATTCGAGCATCATTGTTGGTCCCAAACTCAAAAGGATCTGGAGCTGCATGTACAATTGCCACCCAATCTGGCAACTGCAAAGCAACTGAGCATCAATATTAAAGCACAGAAAATCCAGGTGCACAGTAGAAGTGAACCTGTGCAGGTGATATTAGAAGGAACGCTCTGTCAGCGTATCAAACATAATGATGCCGTGTGGTCAATAGATAATGGCAGGCTCCTCATCAGTTGCGGTAAAATTGTTCAAAACTAAACGCCTTTACCCCTCTAATATGCTCCTTTAATATGTAGACAAAGCAAAGGATCGTTGGTGGGAACGGCTGTTCGAGGGTGACGATGAAATTGACATCAAGAAACTGGACAGCGAACGCTACATAGATGAACTTCCACAGGACTCACAGGCTGCCATAGCAAAGCTGCGCGTGCAACAGATGGCAGCGGACCAGGCGCTACAGTCATCAGATCCAGAGCAGGCGAAAACCTTGGAACGCTTGCGCAAAGCGTGGGATGCTGAAGGCTCGCCGTTTAAAGGACAACCCTTTGATCCGTCGGTGGTGCGAATGAGTTAGTAGTTTATTTGTAGTATGAGAAAAAGGATGTTATTACAATTAAATTCTTAGCTAATTAAGTTATGTGCTAAAGTCAACGCGGTTGTCGTTATCCTCATTCCGCCTTCAATTCTTGTTGCTTGCGCTGCAGCTGCTTTTTTTGGTAAGCGACATCGGTCGAATCGGTGGACCAGGCCACATACATGTACACAGTAAGCAGCACGGCGAGCACCAGTCGGTCAAGGCTCATCACATTGGTGGCAAACAGAATCAGAGTGAATCCCACGAAGGACGGATGACGCACATGTGCGTAAAGATTGCGCAACTCCAGCGACTTGTAGGCTATGGGTGCCAAGTAGTTGTTCATGTCATAATAGGCCTGCTTGATGCCCAGCAATTCCCCCAGATCCATTATGAAGCTGCCGCCGTAGATGACACTCCAACAGACTGTATGTGTTATCACAAAAGTCCACCAGAGCGGAGCGCTCTCATCCACATTGATCTGCCAGACGACAATCGATTGCGCAGGCACCCAGTTTTGTACCAGATACTAAACGAATTTTAAGCATTCGAATACAGAAACTCAAGGCCGTTAAAATTTTTATGCTTACATGTAAACAAAGCGATGACGTCAGAGTATAAATAGTTCGCTCGGCGGGAGCCAAACTCAATTTGCGCAGCAGATTTTTCACTAATGCTGACTTGAGGAAGCTGTGCTGAAAGATGAAGCCGATCACATAGAGAGTGTCCAACACAATTGGCCCATAAGCGGTTTCCAATCGCGACTTATTGTCCAGTAGATTGAAAATCCAGGTTTGCGCCTTTGAAATTGATCGCGGTTTGGAGAGAAACATTGTCAATTTTCCGACCACATAAAACGTGTAGCCGAATGTGACTAGAGAGGCTAGCAGCACAATAATCTTTGCAAATGATGGCATTTTAGCTGCCTTTACTAACTTTTCTGCCTTAAACAAATTGCAAGAAACGTAAACAACTAAATGCTACTAGCTAGCGTCAAATAATATTGCGGTGTTGTTAAACTCGTATGCATTAGTTGTGGACTACGTTAAAAGGTTATGCAAATAATTCTGTGCTCTTGATACATGTGACGTCACCATTCAAAAATGGTGAATATGATAATTTGGCTTTTAAAATAGTTTATTAAAGTAGGCAAGAATATTTCATGAAACTCAAACTAAACTATTTGTTTTAAATCAGTTTTTATCACTTTTACATACTTCAGACTTAATTAGACAGCGAACTCTAGTTTTATATGGCTCCTCCGCAAGCTGGGAATATACAAAATTGTGACGTCACGTGGCACGCTCTTGTGTAGCGTCGAATAACGGAGGTGTACTCTGGCTAATCTCTTGATCACCGAATCGCGGTAATGAATGGTCACCTCAGACAGCTGTTGATGTGCGCGTCTTTCAGTGAATGGCAAGTGCGGCTTTGAAACTGACGTCAACAATTATTTAGCTGTTTTATATTCTTTGGGTAGCTGTAACAAAAATGTTTACGTTGTGGACGCTAATTGAGGCATCTCTGCTTTGCCTTAACGCAGTTTGCATATTACACGAAGAGCGTTTCCTGGCTAAGTGTAAGTTATAGCACTTCAAATCTTTATTCAATTGCACTAACACGATGCATTTTCAGTTGGCTGGGGCAGACAAGCAGGCCAACAGGATTTCGGAGCACCCACGGCCAAGGATCAAGTTTTAAATCTTATTCGCTCAATTCGCACAGTTGCCAAAAGTAAGTAATATACATCACGCATCAAAATTAAAATAAACAACACGTGTCCATTTTTTTCTCTCCCACATTGCAGTTCCGCTGATATTTCTTAACGTAATAGCGATTATATTTAAACTGTTACTCGGATAAAACTTAAAATCTATTGTAATAAATGTACTAGTAATGCTTTTGTGTAAATATCGCTATTATTGTCCTGCGTGCTGACTCGACTTGCGCTGCAGCACACACTTGACCCGGTTCTCCAGTGCAATGCTGTATGCGTCCAATTTGTAGGCAGCCGCCTCCAACTTGTCCACTGTATCTGATATTTCATCGATTTGCTGCATGAGAGGCGCAAGCTGCTGGAATTTGCCGCACAGATCGTTTGTTGACACGTTAAGGTTTTCAGCTATTTGCCGCATGTCTTTGTATTTGGCAATGGTGGCTTTGTTCATTTCCTCGAGCAATTTATAATCCTCCAATGGCGCATTGAGCTCATGGGTTATATATTCTTCGGTTTTTTGAAACATCTTTGTGGCCAGCTTGCTGAGATTCGGATCATGGGCGTGGGCCAAGGCCTCGAAACTGGATGTTGATGTCGATAGTGTTGGTCCCCGCATCGGAGAATCAAGTAAGGGATTGTGATCCTGATCTTTTGCATCAGCAGCGTGAGCTGCTTGAGCGCTTGTTGTTGGCTGCTCTGTGTCCATGTTGATTCACGAATTTTCCCAAAACAATTATACCAACAGCTGATGTGGCTGGCTGCTTGCGAATGATTACTATTGCCACCACTGCGAATGGCAAATGCATGCGTGCCATTGTGAACGGACAAAATTGTGGCGCTCGTAAAGTTAAAGATTTTGCTAATCAGAATGAGATTAGTTGAAGATTGTCTGTTTTAAAGATAACACTTTGCCATGGCACAGCAAAACAAAGAGCTTAAACTAAAGCACCTTTTCGATGGAAGCGCTTGGAATGTGTACAATGCGGGTTTCCTAAATATGGGCGTGGGTGCTCCAGGCACAGATCTACTGGAGCCCTGCTGTGATATCTTTCAGCAGGCTACAGCTCACAGCTTGGTGAGTATAATTTTAAGATTTTAATGCGATTGATGGTGACCTTTAAATGTACTTAGAAAAACGAAAAGGAGAACAACCAATCGCTGATCTTTCAATATGGACCAACAAGTGGTTGCTTTGGAATCCGCAATGAGATCGCCAAGTACTTCACTGAAATGTACGAAAGTCCCGTTAACAGGTAACTACACACACCTATGTATATGCTTACAATTACTTACATACATACATATTTTCTCGTTTAGTGAAGATTTGATAATCACAACGGGTGCTTCGCAAGGTTTACATTTCGTGCTTTCCACTTTGATTGACTTCAACGGTTTTATATTTGTGGATGAGTTCACATATATGATTGCATTAGAAACTATGAAGCACTTTACAAGTCTTCAAATTATTCCCCTTAAACTGAATGACGATGGCGTTGACCTCGACGATCTAGACAATAAAGTGAGAGACCGTTGTTTTAAATCGAAGACAAAGGAATTTTGGGCTATTTACTATACAATACCCACATATCACAATCCCACGGGTATATTGTTCTCCACAGGTGAGTTTAAAGTAAGTGCTATTTTGTAAACAAAGAAGAAACTGGCTTTTATCTCTTACAGCTGTTTGCCAGGGCATTGTGCAGCTGGCACGCAAATACGACTTCTTAGTGCTATGCGACGATGTCTACAACATTCTTCACTATGGCAAGAAACCTTTACATACGCGCCTTTATTCCTGTGATGCGCCTTCGGATGCGGATTATGTTGGCAACGTCATTTCTAACGGCAGCTTCTCGAAGATCATTGGACCTGGCGTGCGGTTGGGCTGGCTTGAGGTGCCGCCGCGCATCAAACCGCAGCTCGATCGTAGCGGAATTATTCATAGCGGTGGCTGCTTCAACAACTATACGGCTGGCATTGTGGGCAGTCTGTTTGAGCTGCAGTTGGCGCAACCGCACATTTCACGGCTCTATGCGGCATATAAGGAACGCATGCTGGCCGCAATTGCGGTACTTGAGACTGATTTGCCCGAAGGCTGCCGCTTTTTAGCCCCGACTGGCGGCTACTTTATTTGGATACGTTTGCCGGATCACTTGAATGCCAGCGAGTTTTTGAAATTCAGCTTGGAGACTGAAAAGATAGGATTTATTGCCGGCTCGCATTTTGCAGTAGATAAGGACAATGGCCAGCAATTCTTTCGGCTTTCCATTGCTTTTCAAAGCAAACCAAAAATTGTCGACGGGGCCAGGCGTCTGTGTTTGGCTTTGAAGGCATTTATGCAGGCAGCTAAAAGTTAAATTGATTTCTCGATATGGCAAAATTGTTTTTATTGCTTGTTGTTTGTTATCGTATTTTAAATAATACTTAAAGAGATACGACTTAGACCTTAAACAAATATACAGTTTTTATAAATAACGAATATACGATAAAATATGTGTATCTTAAAATTTTTGGGCACAATGCTTAAAAATATCACAAATTTGATAAATTTATACAAATATTGAAGTTTAACTTTAAAAAAACAGTTGTTAACACATGCAACCCCTTGTCCTAAACCCCCCCAATTACTTTGTGTAGCCCATTTGTCATGCGTGCTGAGAATGTTTACCGATTTTGTATTGCATATTTTGTGCATAATACTTTGCTTGTACGACAATTGAAATGCGTGGCGGCAAATTCGAAGGAAAAAAAATGTCTATAACTAAAAACAATTGTAACATAACAAACTACTCAGTGAACGTGAGAACAATCTCCTTAAGAGATGTGTAGGTGCCAATTACCAGACCCAAAATGCCCACAATAATAAGCACGAAGTTGCCTGTAAGTAAACGATTTATGTTTTATAAATCTATATCTTTGTGAAGGCAGCCTTTTAATTAAATACTCACTTAAAAGCAACCAGCCCTTGTTTAAGCCACTTGTGTTATACCAATGGGTGCATATCTGAATCAGAGCGGGAAAAGCCAGGCCCAAGGCGGATAAGCACAAGGCGCCAAAGAGCGAAATGAAGAGCTCCAGATTGGGTATGGCAACGGCCAAAAGAACTGTAAATGTGAAATTGATATTAAGAAATATATTTAAAGGTTCTTTAGCTTTAGTTGCTGCTACTTACAAGTGATCAGGACAAGTCCTGTGCGCACCGCATACTCCCAAAATAGTTTGTTGCGCTGCGGGCCCAGTTTCTTGCCAACGTAATCATTCCAGGTGATGTCGATGGCCACATAACAGGCCAGGCCGTGTGTGATGTAGATGGCAAAGGCCAACATGGCCTTGACGCACTGTGCTGGGCTAAATAATAAAATAGTAACAAATTATGCATTAGATTCAATTTCGATTAGCTTTAAGATTTTTGCTTACATTTCGTGTTCCGGCAGATTTAGGGTAATGGAGCCCAGCACACTGGCGCCGTAGTTGAGGTAGCCAAATAGGCCCATGCCCACATATAGGAACACAATCCAGACCATGGACACATTCAGGACTCCGCAGGAACCGCCAAACTTGTGCGGGGACTTCATCTCGTTCTCCAGGGGCAGGATGACGCCAATTGCCTCCAGTGCGAACAGGACAGTCCCGAAGAATAGCGGAAAGTTCTCCACCTTGCCAAAGGCATCCTTGCCCTCAGTCGTGATGGGCTCCCGAAAGATATAGTAGCAGATGAAGCCAAAGGACACCATCGTTATGAAATTGGCCAGTGTGGAGAACGGCGCCAGATACTTGAGCTGGCGCACCCAGTTGATCAGTATCAGCGGAATCAAAATGATGATCATGCAGAGACGCACATCAATGTTCGTATCGTAGACGGCATCCACAATGGACTTGATGTTGGACGCAACAAACACAACGTAGACACAGCAGGTGCCCAGCTGGTAAATCAGCAGGAAGACATTGACCACGGTGCCAATGTAGGGAGCACAGGCCTTGAAGAAGGAGGGACCCTCGCTTAGCGCAGTCTCCGCCACAGCCGGATAGTTCATGCTGGGCACCTAGGAGAGGAATATACAGTAGAGCTCTACAAGGATTCAAATTACGTTGAACTCACCCTTTTGCGGCGACAGAGTTCATACTCGGCCTTGACCAGCTGGTGGATGCAGTAGGTGCATATGAAGCCGATCACGATGGTGCCTATGGAGCCCGTCACGTAGCCCGAGTTGCGGAAGGCATTCGGCATGGCCAGAATACCTGTGCCCAGAGAGCCCTTCAGCAAATGAAACAAAGTCTCCCAGTTTCTGTTGATGTTGAAGGTAAACTTGAACTTGTGGGTAACTTTTTTTTTTTTTGTTGCTTTGCTTACGTTGTTGGATGCGGCACCTCGCGATGTTCGTAGGGATTGTAGTCGGGATCCTTGACGGCCTTTATGTTGGCGCCCTTCTCGGCCAGCTCCAGGGAGTATTTGTTGCCGCTCTGCTGCTTGACATTGTCCACATGATCGCTGACAAACGCCGGATTGTTGTGTCCATTTTTACTCATGGCTGGGCAACCATCGAGAGAAAGAGAGAAAGAGGAAAAGAGGAAAAGCACTTAAAATAAAATCAACAATGCTCTAGAGGATTCCAGCGCAATTTCTCCTGTAATGGGACATAAATCAAAGGCGAGTCGCGTCCGCTGTTCGCACAGCTATTATTTAATTGCCGACACTATCCATAGAGATCGCGATCTCAATCTGAGCACAGCAAATGCAGCTGAAAATAACCTGACATATTTCTAAATTAAAAGCAGACCCAGCGCAATGTCAAGTTCACTGTGACGGAATCGTTGCCCCCCCCCCCCCGCGCCCCTTCCCACCGGCAGATGGGCCACAATGGGGGCATACGGGGCGTATGTATATATTTAAGGTGTGTGTCTGTGTCTGTGTTTGTGTTTGTGTGTGTAACATCGTCAACAACTTGTCGTGCATGAAACGTGCTAACATTTTGTAATTGCAGCCAATTTTACTGTCACTTGCCAGCTAGCGGCTTTGGACTGGACAAATTTTTTTTTTATTTAGCGTTTGTGTTAATTATTTAGCTGTTACCGTTACCCCTTTCATAAGACAAAACAATTGTTTATCAGCACATCTGCGGACAAACAACAATTGCCTATGCCTTAATTAGAAAATATTTTCGTACAACATGACATTTTATTGCCCGTCATTAGGCACCAGATCCGACCGAGCTAAGATAAGCCGACAGTCTCAGATATCCAAAACTTAGAAATGTACATTTTGGGGCAAATCAAAGCAAAAAAAAACTTTTCCGGTTCTGAGCACAACAAAAACAACAACAACATTTAATTGTACGAATTGACTTTTTGAGTTGCCCATTTGTCTATAGGGTAAATGCAGGCATATACTTATAATTTCAGTCGCATTCAAAGCATTTGCAAATACATACCATAGAAATCGAATATCAGACACAATGAACTCATCCATGAAGTCATAGCATGGCATTTATTAATTCCATTAGACGATAATTATTTTAGGGCAACGTTTCTCACACCCACTTGGAACTTGGCTTAATGCATGCATAATCTCAAGTCTAGCTGGTTTTTTTCTCTTTCGATCTAGCCAAGATTATATCAGGTCTATGTATGCGGAAGTCAGAGAACAATGTAGACAAATGACTTTGAGGAATGGTTTTTTGAATGTGCCAAGGAAAAACGAATACATTCCAAGCTTGGAATAAACGACAAACTTAAGTTGCTTGTAAAAATTATCAAACTTTAAACATTATTTAAAATGTTTTTTAGTGTATGAAAAATGAATGGAAAATCGTGAACAGGCACTTGAGAACTTTCTAATCTATACGGGTCTGCATGTTATTAAAGTTGTTTGTTTGCATTTTGAAATAACGTCACTTGTTTCGGTTTGTTGTATTTCAATTAACGTCAAAAAACAAAAATTCGCAGAAATACTTCAGTTAATTTATTCTACCATAATTTATGCGAAACTTAATATATAAAATAAAGCAAAAAGAAAAACTTCATAGTTTGTTTTATTAATGAGCTGCAACCGGTTCAAACTGGATGCGTTGTTGTCACTCGCAGCGAACCTTTTTGGCCAAAATGAGAGGCAAGCAAAACTTGAATGGTCGCCAAAGTCACTCTACTATAACGCTTAATAAATTCCATCTGGCAAAACACAAATCAAAATTGACTTTTGCCTAAATGCGCAATAACATTCAATGCAAATTCGCCAAATCTGGCTAAAAAGACAAGACAAAAAAAAAACACGAACCAAAAATAAATTTTAAATAAGTCCATAAATTAAGTTGAAATGTAATATTAATAAACAATAAACAATAATAATAACAATAGCTTAAAACGCGATCAGCACGCGACATTTTTCAGTCTCGAGCCCGAACCTGGCGACGGGGGCGAGTTCATTGAGCCAGGCTTACTTGCCGGCCTTAGCTGTGCTTCAGGTGTTGTTATTGTCAATTGAAATTGAAATTGAAATTCAAAAGTCATTTGTCAGCGGCGTGTTCGCAATTTCAATTGGTCATGCTGACGGATTAGCCGTCAGCAGCAACAGCTTCTGAGCTTCAAAAAAGTTGTTGGCCTTGCTCCGCATTTGGCCCAAAGAGTTTTATTAAAATTTTTTTTGCACAACTTCAAAAAAAATTGACATACCAATATGATTTCTTTGTTCTAGCCATAAACAGTTTCACTTCGCACTTGAAAATAACTGCAAATGCGCTTTCAGCCATTGAATGAATAAAAATACTAGTGTTATCAGAAAACTGTTTATTGGTAGCACAAACCGCTCGAAACACGCTTCAGCTGACTTTCTCAGATATTTCAAATTGTAATTTAATGGCCATTCGAAACGCCAATATAAGTATCTGATTGCAACGTATGTTATTGAAATTGAATGCTAAAAAGAGAATTTATAGCGGGCATATATATTCTCTTTTATTCTCTATAACAGTTGAGTACTTAAAGTTGGCAGTCGAATTGGCAACACTTAAATTATTAAGTCATGAATTTATTGAGCCACAATTGAGTGATATTTCAGTTTAAATTTAACTCAGTATTGAGTTCATATCTGGCAGATTAGAGTATTTTGCATGTCATTCTTTTGGTAATTTTTTGTAGTTTTCGATTTTCTCAGTTTAAGACTCTGTTAAAAACTTTAAAAAAGCGCTTATATTTAAAAAAAAAAAAAACAACAAAATAAATCATTTCTTTCTTAGTACACATTTTAAAACCAGTTTAAGTATATTTCTTTTGGTGTTAGTCAAATATTTTTTGTGATTTAAATGTTTTAAAGCAAAACTCGTGTTCAGAGATGTTTTTAATTAAGGAAGAATGTCAAAACACACTTAGGGTGGAGCTGGACACATAAAATTCAATTTGTCATATGTCAAAAAAAAAAAAAACAATATAAAAACAAATGATTTTTGCTTTTAAACAAACAACAACAACAGACGTTGAGCCGGCAAAAAAGTTGCAAAAATCTTTTTCAATTTCAAACAAAGAAAATAAGCTTTATCGTATTTAAAGTCTGCTTTTATTCTTTCTTCTTGTTGTCAACCATTTAGTTAAGGCCTCGAACTTTAAACAATTACTTTCCAGAACATTTATTTAGCTAATTTTCCTAAAGTTTTTCCCGTTTGTTTTAGTCTATTCTATTTTCGGGCAATTCATCAATAATTTGCGTGAACATTTTAAGTGCTTTGTTGTGCTAATTTTAAATGCAATTAATTTAGATTTACAAAGTTTTTTTTTATCTTTTTTTTTTGCTAGTTTTGTTCACTCACTGATCTCTTGCTTAATCAGAGTCCGCACTGAGAATGTGCACTGAAGCTCGCATCCGAGTTTTTCAAGAGAAAGAGAGAGAGAGAAAGAGAGAGAGAGAGAGAGAGAGAGAGCTTCGCTTAGCTAGTAATTTGCGAACGCTGTCGCACTTCCGTTGTTAATTAGCCGAAATCATTTTCGGCACAAGTGCCGAGATACTAACTACAAATTAAACTTACCGATGTGCCGATATAAAAACAGAATGCGATTTAAATAAGCGAAAAAAACAAATTTGCGCTACTATCAAAAATCGATTGCGGTTAGTTAAGTTTTGTTTTGGAGAGAACTTTTCACAAACACATCACGCAATGCTCAAAATCAAAACAAAAAAAGCAAAGGTCGCCTTTTTACCGCAGGTATCAAACTGATCTAACGGATGCGCTCTACGATCTCCAGTTGCCGTTATGCGATGTGCGATGTGATCGTGTTGCGCGCGCGCTAACAACTAAATCAAAACCAACGTGGGTCACCGGTTTTATGCAGTGCGCGAAATGTTGCCCACCGAATTGTAATGGCACCAGACAACCAACCAACCACTCATGAATACTCGTTCTCCCAGGCTACGGGGTAGCAGCAGCAGCAGCAGCAGCAGCAGCAGCAGCAACAACAACAAGACTCACAAAAAATCACATCCAGTCACAAAATGTAACTAAAATATTTTTGGAGAATCCGCCGTAATAAATTGTGCATGTGTGCGTGAGTGTGTGCAAAGTTCGTAAATGAGAGTGTGCGAGAGATTCTGTGCCTGCAAGATGATACGAGATATGATATGTTATATATGGCTGTTAACTAGACAGCTGAACGCGTTGATCGTTTAAGATAAATTGTGCATACGCGAGCAGAGTTTAAAGCATATTCACTAATATTACATATGTAATTGCTTTTTTTTTTTTAAATAAATTCATAGTGGATTATGTTTAAGGCTGTGCTGACATTTCCTTTACAGGAACTCACTCAGCTATCATTTAAGTGCCTTTATAACCGTTCAAGTGGCATTTTCAGCTGCCGCATTATCGCAAATAAGCAGCTACGATAAATGTAAACAGATGCGAGGCCCAACTGACTGACTGACTGACTGACTGACTGACTGATTGACTCTCTTTCTGAACGCTTTCCAGTGTGTTGGTATGCCAGGCACAGCAAAAAAAAAGTCGTTGCCAAATATTCGAGTACTCGTAACTATGGTCAGACTGCATTAAAGAACCAGTACGAGTTGAGGTGTAAGGTGCATTTAGCTGCTACTGTGTGTGTGCGTGTGTGTGTAACTTAAATTTTGCAGTCAGCTTTGCTTGTTGCCAAAATGTGCAATTTACATTTTTATTTCTTTTTTTTTGTTGTTTTTTTATGCCGCTGGGGCTGCAGTGCCTTAATGCACTTTCTCAGGCGAGCAACCGGTTTGGGGCTGAAGAGAATTTGCGGGCCTGCGCGAAATTTCATTTACAGCGGCGGCCTTCCAGTCGTTTTGCATGCATTGCGCATACGCCGTGTGTTACAGTTTCGTATATATCGAACAGCAAACAACTACAATACGAGTACGACTATAGCCAAAAGCCGGCTAAACATTTGCCCATGCCCATGTCTAGCTACTGCCTGATTGCCAGCCAGCCAGCCAGCCAGCCAGCCAGCCAGAAACCGGTCAGGCGTTACTTCGACTCTGACGTAGTCTTGTCTACCCCAATATCTTTGTCTAAGTCTTGATCGGGCTGTGACGTCAGCTTAGTGTGTGGCAGTCATGAATCATGTAAACATGATTTTCAGTCATGCAGATCAATTAATTGCGACTCCTGATCATCTCCTCAATTGCTACCTACGCACATCGCACATTATTATTATTATTGATTTGACATCGTTGAGCTGGGTTTTAAATGACGATCACGGTGTTTATCCATTGGCATGGAAAACGACTTTATCGCTAAACATGAGGTGCTAAGAGCTGCCTTCAAAACTTTTGATTAATTGGTGCTAATTTTAAAGCTGCTGGGGTTTCCTTTATGGCTTTATGGCTTTATGGTCCAATAAAAGCGTTTGAAACCTGCTGTAAAAGTAATTAAATTATGAATTTCATTTGTGTTGTTTCAAATCATTAAGTTGCATAATTAAAACTGGATTTTTTCGTATCAATTTAAAGTGTGAAATGCCAAATAAATTTAATTGAGAATTTCCGCCCTAGATAAAAACTGCTGTAAAAAAAAGCTTTTAACTATTTCAGTAAAAAAAAACCTTTTAGCCGAAAGGTAAATAGACCAATTATGGGATTCACTACGACACACGTTAATTAAATGCTCGGTATTTTAGAGCTAATTTGCACGGTGGCATGCAAAAAATTAGATAAATATAAATTGCATATATAATAATTACACGCGAATATCGAGTAAATAAAAAAAAAAACATGCACATTTCTAGTCGTAATGTAATTGACGCAGATTTGATTATGATGCTGGGCATAAATATAGAAAAAAAAAAAATGTGACAAAAACACTTCCATTATTACAATAAATGATACAGAATTGAAAATTGTTTTCGCCATGAACTTGTGCGAACAACAACAGTTATCTATTACAGTTACGCGTGCTGTTAGGCTAAAAATTAGAAGTTGCCCTTTGGCCTCGACAGCTCTATATATAAATATATAAATATATAAATTTATATATGTATATACTTCTTTGTTTCTATTATTGTGATATTGAAATCTTGCTGTTAGCCACCCATGGCTCAGCTGGCGCAGTGTAAGTGGTTTTTGTGCGGTGGCCTAATTGAATGATTACCTTGTTATTGTCAATTTGTGGCATACTCTCATATCTCAGTTATTTTACATATTATATATTTAATAGAAAATTTAGCGTGCAGCTAAAAAAAAAAAAAAATAACAAATTTAATCAAAAATTGCGCGATTTAGTGTAAACTGTAAAACTGGGTGATTCTGATTTATTTGCTGCTCCCGCTCCAAAATCACAATTAAAGGAAATGAGAATTGAGAGCAGCACAGTCAAATTGGATGTTTACTGTAGAAGAAGAAGTCTGTATTAAAAAATCAAAAAAAAAAACAATGTTTGTCTAATTTATATTCCAAGCTCGGCTTAACGTCAATAGATTTTTACTTTTGTTCTAACTATAATTATCTTAAGTATAACTCGTTGTAAAATATTTCATAATAACTATTTTTTTGTTGTATAGTTTCTTCTGACATTGTAGATTTAAACTCACTCACCTGGCACTCAACGATTGCAACTTTTAAATCATTTGGCCTAATCTCAGCACCCGCATGCCAAGCCCAGGCAAAATAAAAACAGCTCCAACTAATCTGAGTGGCTTTTTAAGTTAGTTAATTTTGTTCTTTTTTCTTTTCGTTTATTTATTTTTTTTTTTTTTGAGTTTTGGCTTCCCTTAATACTAGAGATAAGCAATGAAAACAATGGGTAATCGCTGCGTACGCTGGCCTTTACAATTGTCTCCATTTAATCAGCAGAGTGACTGAAAAATGTTGCAGTATATTTTGAGTGTTTCGCACGTTTTGCTGTCTTCGTTTCAAATATGCGCCAAAACATTTGCAATAAAAGCAGGCATTCAAAATCAAGCAAAATAAATTTGTGCCAGACCAGACAAGTATTGCCATTTGGCTGGCAGGCTGGCCGTATATTCAATGTTAATGCTAAGCCGCATTCATTGCCAGGCATTTAAGTGTATTCCAAATGATCTTAGTCTCAAAACAGAATTCGAATATCTGGGCCGGCAGGCTGCACGAATACAACTCACTCACTAACTAATCGAGTTTTGAGTGCTTTTTATTTTTATTTTTTTTTTTTTTCGAATGGAGTTCGCTCAGTTGAATTGTCGAGTACATTGGTATTACCTGTGTATTTAAAACCGAATGTATTGTAAGATTTGCGCTTTTATTCGTTGCACGTCAATCGACCCATAAACAACACAAAATCAGCGACTAGTGGCGACAACTTGGCGTATACTTAGTTTTAATTGTTTAACGAATTCAAAGTGCTTTCATAATGACGCTGGCCGTTATTAGTGGAACAGCAACTGTTGCAAATAATGGAGCTGTAAGTTCTCAACATTCCTTCCAAACCATCAGCCCAAAAAAAAAAAAAATAAATAAGAAAAACAAAAATAAAGTGACATCCAAAAGTTTTATCAGCTGGCTTTGTGAAGTGCCTGATTGTGGGCGACATATTTATGAATCGGTAATCATATATCAATGCTGATTGTGAGCTAATCGAATTGAACTCTGTCGTGTGCCCAGTTTTCATAATATTAAATGGTCATTACGCCTACATAAAAATCATACCCAAAGTGATATTAACCAAATTTGGAATCTGTTCAGACACACAACAATCCATTCACATAGTGCGTATTTGAATGGTATCATTTTTGTCTGGGCCTGACGAGGCGGCAGGTTAGCTAACAGTTAACGACACTTTGTATCTGTTATCAGCGGATTTTATTTTATTTTATTTGGCTGCCTAATGACAGCTTATATGATGCCCATAAGTGGCAGTAGCTAAACAGTATTCAAGTGTCCGGTTACCCAACTCGACTTGCTGCTTCAAGTGCATTCAATTGGATTAGCGGAATGACTCAACCAAAAGTAGAACAAATTGTAATTGGTAACACGTTATTAACAAGAGTAGCAATTAAGAACTGCTGTGGTTTGCTAATTGAAAAAGCTTAATGCTGACTCCATAAACAATTAAGTATTAGTTTCTCATAAACTTGACCTGTGAGCAGGCAGCAGGAAATTGGTTCAGGGTGTTGCTTCCGCAAAGTGACGAAGAACAAAAATTCTTGTTTGCTTATCATAAAATTCCTCATTCTTGTTGGACCTACTTCAATATTTAGTAAAAAACGAATGGCACACTAAAATTCCTCAACGTATTTGCGCAGCTAATCAGGATCATATAAATAGGTATTTTTTTTTTCCAGGAATTATTCTATCTGCTGTTTGCTCTAATTTTAACATTTCTTTACTAGCCATATTTAAATTGTTTATTCAATCGACATTATTAACAGTTCAATGCCATGATTCAGCATCATGATTCACAAATTTTATTTGTAGGACTAAATTTAAAAATTGGATAACTGATAATGGCCAAATATGGCCAATGTCGGCTAATCAGTTTGCTGAATACATTGATTTTTAATTAAACAAACATGTGGTGGACAGTTAGCGCTTTTCTTCCATTTATTGGCCCGCATTGTTGCGATTGTTGCGTCTTGCGGCACTTGTGATCTTTGGTGTTGGCCGCATTATCGGCGGGTACAAACATGCATATAGTTCTGTCCGTAAGCGCACAGATTGCGATATGCCTTAATTAAGAACTAAGCTCGTCATTGAAGTTGCCCAGCACTTTGTACTCTGATGACCGTCAATTGTGGCTAGCTAAACTTACTTTGCGAGTGAAAGTCGCCGCCAGCAATCAGTTCTGCAGCAATACTTGAACTCGGCGCATTGTGACGCTGTTCAGCAATCAGGGATATTGGATATAAGTTCGCCAATCCTTTAAGGATATATAACAATATGTCAGCCGACGCTGAGGTGAGACCTTTAACTAATGTGATGGATGTAAATAAATACGTTGAAATTAACTGTGCTTAATCGATCTACTTCTATCCTGTTGTGAATTCTAAGTGCTCGATTCAAAGTCACTTGACTGCGGGTTAAACCCATTAAAAATGGGACTTTTTTTTTGCGAAAAACGTCATCAACATTATGAAAATGTGCTGTGTGCTCAATGTGAAACGGTTTAGCACTTGGCACGCGTGTTTTGCATACATAAGTGTTTTTAATACTTAGGTAATGCGTATCCGCATGAGAAACACCAGCAAAAATGTTGCTTATTAAAATTTAATTATTGACTTTTACAACTCTCGTCGGATACTCTTTAGCTGTCGCTGCCAGGTATAAAATGTTTCAGTTTATACAAACATACAAACATACATATATGTATGTAAATATGTTTGTGGCAAATGTTCGCAACCGGTTGTCAGACTAATTTTAGAATGCATTTATATAAATCGGGCTGTATGCAAATTTCTTAAAATTCAGTTCAACTTAAAACTAATTTGCAGGCCAGCTACAATTTCAATTTCAATTCCAATTTCTGTTTGTTTGAATTGCACTAAATTAGCATTCAAGTACGACTTGATTTTGATTTGAGCTACATGTGTGTGAATTAGTAGTTTTCGTTTCATGTTATTCTATAAGTGCATTTTTTTTTTTAAATTCGTCGCAAAGGTCACACAAATTAAGCCAAACTTTAAGTACGTTATTTAAGCAGAAATAATTTGCAATCAAAACACATAAGTCAAGTCTTGGGGGGCGTATGCGCAATGTCCAGCCAAAGTGGCGTTAGAAGTGAATCAGCTTCGTTGAGCACAATAACGGAAATGTGCCAACGCAAAGCAATAGATGGCGCCAGTTGGCGCGGCGCCCAAAAGTATGCAACGATTTTAGCTTGCTAATGAAATGTTTAACGGAATTATAAAAAAAATCACCGCAATTTAAAATGTTTCAATAAGAGACTGTTTAAAACAAATAAAATAAATTAAAAAATAAAATTTAAGAAAATATAAATATGTGCTTAAAAGGGAATTTCATTGGCATATATAAGTTATAAAAAATGTAATTACCAATTTTATTGAAAACCCAAATAACTGATCGTTTAAATCACTGCTAATCCTTTGGATTTAATTAATTATACTTGCCACATCGATTTTAGTTTATCCTCATTAATTAATTTAAAACATAATATATTTTCTCATATGCTTTGCTTGAATCTTAAAAGCTTTACGGCCAATTCAATTGGTCAAAGTTGTGAAATGAGTTTTTAAAAGTGTCTGTTACGTATATAAATGCAATTTACGAGTTTCTTCCAGCCCTTATTAGTTATTTTCCGTCTGCTTATAAACAATTTGTGGATGGAATTTACAAATATTTTAATTTTATTTATTTATTGATATATATAAAAAAATAATTTTATGCATGAAGTTGACTTAATGAGTGTCAACTCAAATAGCTAAAATGCAAATAATATAAATTGCGAAAAGCATAAAGAAAATATATATATATATATCTAATAACATCACCGACACAATAGGGTTATTTTATGTTTTTTAAACTTAAAATAAAAATTAAGAAGTTAACATAGAAAAGTATAAAATATAAATATTAGTTAAATATGATAAAGATTATATAGAAATAGATTGTAAAACACTAATCCGCTTCTTTGTCTAGAGTTGATTATAAACAAAATAGGTTAGGGATTAGCTTTAGCTAAGTTTTTGAGAGAAAGCTTGTAAATAAATGAAGCTATTTCGTGTCTGAATACCCTTAGCAATATTCATTGAGAACAAGGACAACAATTGATCTACAATCAATGTCGCTTTAATATAATCCGCTCTCTTTTGATGATAATTGTTCGTTTAAAGGCTTCATTTCGGTCAAGTTGAAGCGAATTCGCCATTTTCAATTGGCATATAAAACGAAATAAATACGAAAAAATCAGAAACATTTCCATATGCTCAAATCGAACCGCTTCGCACTGGTTAAACGCTAGACGAGAGATTGATATTGTATCGTATCGTATTGATATTTGCAGTGCTCCCGACGCAGCTGGCACGTTTCGAATTACACATGAATAAATGCGCCGCAATAAACCTACATAAATTGATTTAAATTTGCAGTTGTTTTACACACACACACACACGCACAATTTTTTATATATGTACATTTTCGGTCTGAAAAGCCCTTGGGCTGCGTTTTCATATTTACTTTTTTTCGGCAATCAATTGGCAATAATAATTTGGTTTGGGGTAAACGTCACGCAATTCAATTGCCGGCTAATTTAGCGCTTGACTCTATCTCTGCCGTGGGGCGGTGGGCGTGGCAGCAACAGCAATTTCATGACTAGGTCCCCAAACATTGACGCGTGTCGCGTGTGGGTGTTTTGGGCCATTATATTATTTATTTTTCGGCTTTGTCTTATCTAACACCATCGCTAATTAATTAGCGCATTATTCATAGAGAGTTTTTGCCGTGTATCCAGTTGTGTTATCTGCACTGTCTGCATATTAGTTATACCCTGTAACGAAAGCGAATGCCGAGGTGTGTTTAAATGATTAACTAATGTTCTAAGGTTACACAATGGAGATATGTGAAAAGAATTCCCTTTAACTGACAGTTATTTCATATTTGTCTAAGTAAAAACAACGTTAACTTTTTCTATCTCTCTTTTTTTCACTCCCTCTCTCTCTCGCTCTCGCTCGCTGTCTGTTTTGTATATATAGGTATCAGTTGATTTGCTATTAATTGTGCAATTTTATTTCACTACGTAAATCAATTGTTGTTACAGGGTATTGTTAGACTGCACTTTGGACTGATGCATTCAGATTTGTTTGTTAACTGATTCAGATTATTTGTGCGCTTCTCTCGCAACACCAAATAGAAAGAGACAGAGATACTATGTGACGCATGCATGAAAAAACCGTACAAGTCCAAATAATGCACCGGAATTGAATACCAACTTGACAATATCATCTAGTCCCCGAAGCGGCCATTTGCGGGTCGAACAAGTTTCCTTTTCGTGCGAAGTTTGAAACACGGAACAAACACACGGAATACGCCAATAGGCTCTCTCTCTCTCTCTCTCTCTCTCTCTCTCCTTCCGTTGCACACGTTCGCGCCCTCTCTGTCGCTCTCTAGCTGTGTTGGCCACTCGAATCGTCAAGTCGGGTGTTTTACTCGCTCGATTTTACGCGAAGGTTGGCATTCTTGTTCTGTTTGTCAAACCGTGCGGTTGTCAGAACATTTTTTGTTTTCAAATTTCTTTTGCAACGTCTTGGCAACGTTTTCAATTTGCGCTCGTCTCGAAAAGCTAACTAAACCAATACCAAATAAACCGAGCAAATCGTTGAAATTTTTTTCATTGCCTGAGCGGCCGCAAATTGCATTAGTAATATTGCATTTTATCTATATCCAAAATTATTAAGTCTCAAATTTTTGCACTAAACTTCCCCTTTATTAAATTCTATTTTGTATTGTAAAAAGTGTTTGGAAATCGCTGGAAAACGCGACGCAGCGCGCGACAATTTACGAAAATCGTTAGGTGCGCGACAGTTGCCATTGCCGACAGGATAACAGTGCGGCATCGCCAGGACCTTTCGCTGCGGTGAAAATGAGTTTTCACAAAAGCGACTCCCGCACGCCGCTCGCCCCGGCGGAATATACCGTAAGTAGTAGCAGGTGAAAAGCTAGCAATGCTAATGAGTGTCCCACACGGCATTCCTTTTGGCCCGCTTTTTTTTTTTTGGCTGAAAGGGGTCAATGTAACTATTAGACTCGTGACGACATCGAATTGCCGCTGGGAAAGTTTTTTTCAATCTAATTAGATATGTTGGTGTCTTATCAGCTAACGGTTTAAGTATCGATTGTTACTTTGTTTAAGCCCATTACACATAATTTTCTGCTGTAAAATATCATATTAAGCTGCTTGGCTGACTCAGATTTCCTGCTAACTGACTCAAACGATATCGAATCATTTGTGGACATGTGATACCCTCCACTCCATCAAATGTCATTAGACACTAATCACTCCAACTAGACTGAGTTAGGCGTGAACTCAAGCCCAAGATCGATCGACTTTTGTTTTGTTTTTTATTTTGGTCAAATTGGCTCAAACATGCAAAACATTTGCTTTGCTTTAAATGATAACAAATTCAGGAGTTCCAATCGGGGATGTTTTTTTTTTTATTTTTATTTTTTTTTGCCGTTCGCTGTAACGGTCGCTTATGTTTGTTGTTGCTGTTGTTGTTTGTTATTTATGAGCTGTGGAATTTTCCAGAGGCAGCGCCTTGCACTTTTATGTTTGCCCGACTACGGGATACGGATTTGTGTGTGCGGGTAGGCAACGAAATAGGGCATACGACAAACCGCCTATGGCCGCATTTGTCGACGACGTCGCATTTCGTCTACCTACTGCGTCAGCATTATTCAGGGTTTACATATTTTTTAGCGCTGAGCGTTTACAATTTCGTGGCAATATGCATAAAAGTTATTATGTGGTACTTTGACTTGAAGACGTCGTCAGTCAGTCCATCAGTCCGTCAGTTATTTAGTCTGTTTGTCTGCTGCGCAAGCGCCGTTGATGAATTTGCTGCGTTGAGTTTTTCTCTAAATGGCACAACGTAAAATTCGATCGCATTTGGTAATTTTCCATGCCGTAAGCATTATAATGGAAGTGTGACCAAACCCTCAACACTTGTAATGCAATTACTATGCCTCTCTCTCTCTCTCTCTCTCTCTCTCTCTTCACATTGCATCAGCCTTAACTGCACATAATGTAAAAACAATTCTGACTTCTCTAATTTCTCAATTCAGGCAGTTTCAGTTTCAGTTTCGCTATCGATAAATGCTGCGTCTGATTGGCGCCTGATTTTTTTGCAATTGTATCCTATGCACTCGGCTGGCCCAATTGCTATCTTATCTAATGGGCTTTGCCAGATGACATACGCCCCGTGTGACACCGTAAAGCGACGTGATTGCCAGTCACCTTTTTTTTAATATATTTTTGTTCGCCAGAATTCAATTCTGCTCCGTTATGGAAGGAGGAGCAGGGTGGTATAGGGGGAAAGGGGGGGGGGGGGTAGCCACGTGATGCACACATTTTGCCTGCGTTTTTATGTACATTAAGTTGCTTGCATTTTAGCCAGTTTCGTAAAAATTTTCCACTACAAATTGTTGGCGTCTGTTTGCTTTATGCATTGTTCGGTGTATTCTGCTGCTATTGCCGTTTTCGATTTCGATTCCGTTTCTGTTTCTGTTGCTGTTGCTATTTTCTGTTTCTGTTCCATTTGCTTATGTAAGTTCAATGGCATGCAGTCGAAACTATCGAAAGACTCGAGCTGGTTGACACTTTTTAATTGGAAAATGCACATGAAGGCATGTTCCCATCTAGTTAGTCACAGACTGCACAAAGGGCAGGGTATTGGCAATTTCGTCATATCACGTTAATTACTTACAATTGGCCCGAGATTTTGTAATAGCACGTTCTCAGATTGCACTGAGATTTTTGTTGTGTGCGGGCAAAACATTATATTTTGCACTGCGAACTCTTATCTGGCGATATCGCTATCGATGTGCAAACATCGGGAACTACCTGCAATAAACGTATGCCTATGGTTTTAGTGTTGGCCTTATGAATTACCAACTTTGTTCATGACGATCGATAGAGATATGAAATAAATGTACATTTGATTAGTCAGCTTTTATAAAATAGATAGCTACAAAATATTTCTACACTTATGTTTATACTATATACATATATATACTTTCATTTGTTGTTAGTTGCTTGATTATATAACACACACTCAGTAGTTTTCAAATGTTTCTCATTGCATGTTTACGCAAGTGCAGCTCTATTGTTTATATCTATTATGACATGAGCGCATCTATTAATTAAATCAATTTATAATAATTTATTAGTTTGAGGTTTTTTCATCATTGACTTATCGATCCGCCCGTTTTTAAAAAAATTCTTTCTTTTTCTTTTTCGCCATAATGCGAACTTGAACCGAGCAAATGACACGTGTTGATTTCAGCGCTCTCAGTTAACAGTTAACAGTTAACAATTTACAATTTACAATTTATTTTGCATTTTGCTTTTGGGTTTCATTTCTCTCGTTACTCGATTTTGTGCACATGCTTCGAGTTTTACTTTTTGCACTCTTTTCGTTTTGCTCGTGCTGTTTGGGGAGCTGTTGCCGCCATTTGAATGCGGGTACAAATTCTAGTCACCCCCCCCCCCTCCCCCATCCCTTTCGCTCACCCCTTTACGCTGCTCTCTAGAAGCGGAAAATAAATGCATGCGCAGTAAAAGGTTTTTTTATTGTTGTTTGTTGTTGTTGTTGTTGTTAAAGTTTCCGACTTGCAGTGAAACACGCGACAAAACGGTTGAATGATTGACTGAATGATTGATGGCATGACAATTAGATTAACGGGCGCCACAATGCAGCTGAATTTCTGCCAGCCCAGCTGTCTAATTATTGCGTAAGTTATTTTTAGTTTGAAATAAAGATACGAAGCGATATTTATATTGAAACAATTATGCCCTGTAAATATAGTTGAAGCAAGGTATGCTCGCTGGCAAAACTAGGGTATCTGCCGCTCCGCACTTCAAACTTTGTTTGCACTTTTGTTTTCTTTGTGGCATTGTTTGTTTATGCATTTGCGCATTTGCAATTGCCTTGTCTGTGGTCCATAACTAATGTGAACTGATGCGTAAAACTGTCGAGCTGCCTTTCGGCAAAAATGCTTAAGTGCTTTAAAACTGTTCGCTAATTGGGCGTGAACACAGCGATAACAAATATATTTAGCTTTTACTTAACTATTTTTACTTTGTTATTTCAAAAAAAGAAAAAACAATTGTTTTTAATTATAAAAAATATATAAAAGGCTATGCAGTAAATACAGCCATTAAAAAGTAACTTTTGATAAGACGTGTCAAAAGTCTGTCTTTAAGACCATTTAAACAATCATATTTACATTATTTGATTTATAGCTGCTTAAATTTCAAAGTGCGATTTGGTTAAACTGTTTTTTCCAATTGCATCTTAAAGTATTTATTTGTGTTTCAGCTCGTTTAAAAAAGCGTTAATTTCAATCCCATTCGTCATAAAAACTTGTGGCTAAAATTCATTGCCTAATTCGCAGCGCAGTTGTTTTTGTTTCTTGCGTTCGCCGCTGTTGTAAGTGGCGCATTTGTAACAGCTTGCCGTGCAAATGCCATAGATGGCGCCACCACGTGTTTGGTGTTTGCGAACAAAACAAGTATACGCACCGCGGTCTCTCGTTGATTGAAATTGTTTGAAATAAAACAGTTGTCACATAAATAAAATATATAACAAATTTTTTAGCGTGCGTTTAATTAAGTTAATTTGTAAATTTATGCTGCAATTTTCTAATAAACGCAAATTGTTGTCAAAAAAAATTTGTATTTGAGCGCTGGCAGTTGACTTAATTTGGGCAACCAAAAAAAGCAGCAATCATAAAAAGAATGTGTTAAAATAAAGCACAACTTTGGGTCTATGGCACGATTGTTGTACTTGTTGCACTCGTAAATGTTTTCGCACATTTTTTGCGCAAATTTACAGTTTCCTCATTAATTTTATTTACGTCGCATTTGCATAGTCGGATCATGTCGCTAACGGCGTCGCACTGATTTTGATCAATTTATATGTGGGAGCACTCGTTGAGATTGTGCTTTTTTTTTTTTAAACGAAAAAGCCGCGCGCGTCTCTCTCTCGGCGCACGTGTGAACATATAGGAAACAATAGGAGCAGCCCCAAGCAGCTGATGACGACATTCATGAGCATTTTAAATGCTGCTGCTGCTGCTGCTGCACCCCAATATATTCTATAGAACTATAGTTCCCGAAAAAAAAAAGAAAAAAAAATAGAAAATCTCGTTTCGTACAGAACCTGTCACAAAATAGCTGCTCAGTTCTGAAACGGCAGCCCCTTTCAAATGCAGCGCTTTCAGCTGTTGTGTGCGTTCGTGTCCCGTGTGTCTATTATTTATTTGTGAAGCTATTTGCAAAAGATCGTACACTCTCTGAGTGTTTCGGCTGCTTAGCTGTGCTTAGCTGTGCTGTGCTGTGCTGTGGCCATCGCCACATTTCATTTAGACCACAAAAGCGCATATAAGCGGACGACATTGGCCGTGAACGCGAGCAGATTTCTATTGTAGTCCACTGGAATTGCACGTGCAAGGGTCGCGCATGTCGCTCAATTGTTCGATCAGCAACATTATCTTAATATCGATCCAGACAACCAAAGCGCAACGCCTTCAAGCTGAACGCCACCGCCGGAAAGCCGCCGCTGCCGCCGCGCCAGCCGCCAGACCAGGAGCTAACCAGCTTTGGGCCAAGATCACGCGATACGCGTCTATCCAGCGCTGCCCTCAATCGCCAGAGGTCAAAGATGTCGCTCAAGCGCGGTGGTGGACCGCCCCCAGCACCATCGAGTGGTGCAGCGGTAATGACAACATCGTTAAGTGGCGCCAGCTTGGAGCAGCAGGTGCGACAAATCTCTCTCGCTCTGTGTGTTTGTGTTGGTGTGAACGCAGCGTTCTTCTTCCGCATAGGCGGTTGACTATTGAACTTGAATAATGCGCATACGGCGCGTGTTGCCAAAAAAAAGAAATAAAGAAATTGTCTCTATACGCTGCATAGTCGGGCGTTTTGTTTACCAACACAAATGTTGCTCGATCCACTCGTGATGCACATTCAAAATTTGACATTGCGCCGAGTCTCTGTCAAGGTCAAGATGTGACTGCACAAATCCAGCAAACAAGCAGCCATGGATGCTCCGCTCGCACTGCATTCGATTTGCTCAGCGTTATATATATATATATATATATATATATATGTATACATATATATATATATATATACGTAAATCATTCTTGGCATAGGTGCATAGGTTCTCAGCAGCCCAGCTGGTTGATTTACATAAGCGTGCGCTCTTCGGTGCATTCTGAATCATTTGCAAATTGATCGGTCGCCTCGATTTCACTCGATTTCTCTTTTGCAGAAAATTCCGACGGTCGTGACGGTCTACGACAGCGAGAAGAAAAACGGCAGCAGGAACAATGCGAGCATAAGCCAGCCCAAGTGAGTGCCTTTTCATTTAAGTGTTCGATGCCGTTGGCAACGCAGCTAAACGCGCATTCGAGTCAATAAAAAACAAATTTAATTACTTACAAACGAAAAACAAAAAAAGAAAAGAAATTTAAAACAATACGTTGCGCACTCGTTATGCAAAATGTACAAAAATATCGATAACAATTCGTCAACTACAATGTTTGAAATGTATTCGTCCTCGGATAGATTCATACGCTCCGACATGGCCGATGTGCCTGTCCAGCAGGCGGCTGGCTCCACCCTGCCCCTGGTCCTGACCCGCAAAAAAGGCGGCGATGATGGCGAGGATGGCCATTACAATCCCTTCGAGCATCGCAAAGTGGAGCATCCCACATCGTAAGTATGCCAAAGATTTAGAAATTGTTTTTTTTTGTTTTTTTTTTTTTTGTTTTTTTGAATTGTAAAACACACTCAATGATGATTCGTAGGGTATACTAATAAAATTGTTGTTAGTTATGTTTGTGAAAATGCATTGATTTAAAAGGCAAAGTGAGTCCTCGAATTATCTTATATAAACAGCTGATACTTGCGCTAGCTGAACATGATCAATGATCAATGACTAACTAATTTAATTAACGTCATTGAACTTTGCCTAGACTTTGATTTCGCTCGTCGCCTTTGTGATTTTCAACGAAAAGGAAAGAAAAAAAAACAACCCCAACGGAAACACATTTGCCATTTTTATTGACATTGTCCTTGGACTTTAGGAATGAACAAAAAAAAAAAAAAAACTAAAAAGCTTTTAAACTATAAAAAAAGTAAAATTAGAAAAAAGAAACGGAATAAAAAGAAAAGGAACAAGCATAAAAAACGAG